>JNVV01000104.1:0-47424 GCA_000733355.1 Falciphora oryzae
GGGGATAATAATTCAGAGGGGGTTACTATCGAAAACCCTGCTGAAAAAGGCACTATTCCAACTAGTGTTTTTACCCCCGTTAGTGAATCTAAAAGCGAAGTGGAAATCGATTCTCTACCAAATCAACTGCCTGCGGAGACCTTAAAAGCTCCGCTACCTACCCTGCAATTCAGGCCCCCTGAGCCTGTTCAAGCCACTGTACGGCCCCCTGAAAAGCCTACAGTCTCAGTGCCCCCGACACGTAAAATACTAGTACCCACAGTGGATAAGGAAGTGCGTGTTAGCGATACCCTCGCTAATGCTTTGGGGAAGGTATTACCTGAACCAAACCTAATGGAAGTCGACGATTTCGTTCACTATATCTGCTATAAGGCAAAACAGGCTGTTAAAAAGAAAAAGCCTGCTAAAGACGGCGAACCCAATTCCTATAAAGAGGCTTTAAAAAGCTCCTATAATAAACATTGGTTAACTGCCTTGGGGTTAGAATTCGAGCAACTTTTACGCGCTGGAACTTTTAACTTCCTGCCAAAAGCTAAACTACCTAAAGGGCGGAGATTAATAACCTGTCGACCGGTTTTTAAGCTCAAAAAAGATAAAGAAAATCGCCCCCTAAAGTATAAAGCCAGGCTGGTTGCTAGGGGTTTTTTGCAAATAGAAGGCTTGGATTTTATCGAAACCTTTGCCTCTACTAGTATACCGCCTACCTGGCGTATTTTGCTGGCCTTTGCTGCAGCAAAAGATTGGGAGATCGAACAAATCGATTTTATTGGGGCATTTCTAAACAGTGACCTTGACGTGGAGCTATACCTTAGTATTCCAGAAGGCTTTAAGGAGTGGTTAGCTACTGCAACCCCCGAAATCAAAAAGCTCGCCAAGCATTTTGGCTTTAAATCTTCGGAAGAACAGGTGATCCTGTTAAAAAGGGCACTATATGGTTTGAAACAGGGACCCCGTGAATGGCAGAACAAGCTAAAGACCCTATTTAAAAAGGAAGGTTTTACGCCTTTTGTTTCTGATCCAGCGGTTTACTTCAATGCAAAAACAAAGCATTTTATTATCACCTTTGTGGACGACTGCTTGTTAATAGGGCCTAATATCAAATATATCCGGTCCCTAAAAAAGTCGTTAAACAAGGTGTATGCATTAGAAGACCGTGGGCCTGCCACCTATTTTTTGGGTGTTCAAATCATAAGGGATAGGCCTAAAAGGCTTCTTTGGATCCACCAGAGCCAGTACATCGATGAAATGCTAGTAGCCTTTGGGTTGCAAGATTCTCGAAGTATAAGTATCCCTTTACAACCGGGTGTGCTGAACGATACTGGCGGATCGCCTGTAACCTCTGCCGAAGTTAAATTGCTACAGAGGATTATAGGGACCGTTATGTATTTGATGCTTTTAACCCGCCCGGATGTCGGTTTTACTGTTCAGTGGATTTCACGCCACCTTACAGCGCCTACCAACACGCATATAAATGCTGCAAAGAACCTACTTAGGTATTTAGGTACAACCCGTTAAACAACTATCTGCTACGGGCACCTAGGGAAAACAACAAGTCCTATACATGCACAAGTTGCAGGTAACTTGTTAAAATTAGTTGGTTTTAGCGATAGCGATTATGCGGGGGATAAATCCACTTCAAAATCAATTTATGGCTATTTATTTTGCCTAGCAGGTGGTCCTATTAGTTGGAAGTGCAAAAGGGCCAGTACTATAGCCCTTAGCACTGTCGAGGCTGAAACCGATGCTTTAGCGGAAACCCTTCGAGAGGCGAAGTGGTTAAGGTACCTGTTTACGGAGCTGCAAAGCCCTATTAAGGGACCTATTGCTATTTTTGGCGATAACACTGGTTCTATCAGAAATGCGCACAACCCTACCATGCATGCAAGGACTAAGCATACCCTGCTAAAGTTCCATTTCGTCAGGGAGGAAGTTAGCGCTAAAACAATTACGATATAGTACATCGATACCAAGAATATGCCCGCTGATGGGTTGACTAAGCCTTTAACCCCTCCAAAACACAAGGCTTTTTTAAAGCTAATGGGCCTACAAATCCCAGCTTAAGTTTTTTCCTTAGTGCTTTTTGGTTAGGTTTTTTTGTCAATCAGTGCTGGTTACTGCACAGAAAATTTTCTTTACAACCCTTATTTCTTTTATCCCGTAATTAGCCTTTTTCTTTTTTGCAAGCAAATAATCAAAGAGAGGGGGTGTTAAAAGAACTAATGTATTTAGCTTAGGTTGGGTGCATAGGCCCAACCTACCATGTACTACCCTTATTAGATTATCTACCCTGTACTGTTGTGGGGTTGTGCACAGGAGTAGCGGGCAGGGCTTATAGCGTACCCGGGGGTGGCTTACAGCATCTACAGCGCTTACCGAAAGCCTGAAGGTGGCCTGTAGCCCCTGTAGGATGCCTAAGCACCCAAGTCAGCCGTTGTGGGTCGCACTGACTCGCCTACCCTGCACATCTACTCTGCACAGAATTGGTCAGGAGTCAATTTGCACAAGTCAGAATTGGAGGCCCAACGCGGAGATGGGTTTGGTGGCCGTGGGTCGATTTTTTGGAAATCCCACACAAAATAATTTTTCGGAAAATCGCTCGCGGCACCGGAAGCCCCCACGGCGGAGAACCCGCGGGATCGATGTCGGTGGGTATATGAGGGAAGCGATTGTTGGCGCCCCTCAACTGCAATACAAGCCTGTTCCACCCACTAAGCTTGGGGCCCCGACAGCGCTATTTATAGCGCCTGTCAGGGCCCAATCCAACTAACCGAGACCCTGCTGGCCACTGTGACTGCGCTGCAAATCCCCGATTTGACCTCCCAATATTAATAGTATGGATAACCCTTAAGGCGTCTGGATCGTCGGCTAACGTACGTTATGCCAAACGCACGCTATCCCGCTCGCTTCGCCGGTTAAAAACCAAATTTCCAAGGGATCGCTCGTTGGGTGCGCTTTTTGCGCTCACTGGCTAGGGAAGCTTATTAGGCGTCACTCCCTCGGCAATGTCCTCTACTGCGTGCGGCTTATAATCCGACACGTTTTATTTCCGACTTATTTTATTAAATAACGTCGGTAGAAGCTTTTCGATAAAAATCTCCTGTCCTTCCTCCCGACCGTCCATATAATCCGGTCGGCGAAACGGAGCATCGGCCGGGTTTAAAAACCTTGGCCGGTATTTGATTTCGAAATCGTACGGGGCCAACTGTAACAGCCATCGGGCCTACCGTCCGTTCAAGCGCTCCTGCTTCATAAAAGTTTTTAGGTTTTTATAATCCGAAAACATTTCCGTGGCTTGCGCCCCTTTAAGGTAATGTCGCTAATGGCGAAAACTTCCTACTATTGCGAAAAGTTCCTTATCGTACGTAAGGTACCGGATTTCGGCTTTTTTAAACTTTTGGGACCAGTAAGCTATAGGGTGCCATTGGCCGTCGTGTTTTTGTAATAAAATGCCTGCTATGGCAAAGTTGGAAGCATCCGTTTCTATCCGTAAAGGTAAAAGCGGGTCGTAGTGCCGTAGCATTGGTGCAGTAGTAAAAGCGTTAATTAGGTTTTCGAACGCCTATTGTTAGGGTTTTTGCCAATAATGGCCTATTTGGCCTGGCTTGCGTCCGTTTTTTATCCCGTGTAAAAGGTCGTGCAAAGGTTTCGCTATACGGGAAAAGCCGTGGATAAACCGTCGGTAGAAGTTGCAAAACCTAACGAAAATTTGGATATCCTTATACGTGCGAAGTGGGTGGTTAATCTATTCGCGGACGACCTGGATTCGCGCGGGATCTATTTTAAACCTTTCGGTATTTACGATAAAACTTAAAAACTTAAGTTTTTATTGGAAAAAGGTGTATTTTTTCGGGTTGGTATAAAGCTCGAACGCACGAAGTCGATCTAAAACCAACTTTAGGTGGTGCTGGTGTTCCTTTTCGTTATTGGAATAGATGAGGATATCGTCCAAGTAAACGATAACGAAGTCGTTTATTAGGTTTCGCAAGGCCCGGTTAATGTAGGTTTGGAACGATACTAAGGCATTGGTAAGCCCGAAAAGTAGTACGAGGTATTCGTAATGCCCGTATTTGGTACGGAACGCGGTTTTCCACTTATTACCTTTTTTAATGCGAAATCGATAATAGGTATTAACGAGGTCGATTTTAAAAAAGCATTTAGCACCGTTTAACCGGTCGAGCATTTCCCTAATAAGCGGAAATGGTGCTTTATTTTTGATGGTAATGTCGTTTAGCTTTCGGTAATCGACGTATAAACGTAACGTGCCGTCCTTTTTCGGAACGAAAATGATAAGGGCTCCTACCGGTGACTGTGATTCCCGAATAATGCCTTATGCGAAGGCATCGGCGAAATACTTTCGAAAGGCTGCGGATTTGGTTGGGGATAAGTGATAAATCTGCTTCCACGGGGGCTTTTTGCCCGGGATTAAATCGATAGTATGGTCGCTATAGCCATGCTTCGGAAGCATTTTTCCTTTGCGGACGTCGAATACGTTAAAGTAGCTCGTCCGGAAGCTTACAGGGACGTTTCCTAAATCCGGCGGTTCGTTCGGAGGGTCCTCGAACGGGTCGTCCTTTTCCGTGCTAATGGAAGGGTTGAAGCGGATGGAGCAAATAAGCACACGATCTTTAATTTGGAGGCTCTTTCGGAAGTAATGCGCGGATAGTTAATAAATGCGCGGGCGTTAGTTAAAACGCTAGGTGCCTTTGGCCAAGTGAAAGTCTATAGCTAATTTTTTTATCAATGGCATGCCTATAAGGATAGGGGCGTTTGCTAGGCTTCGTTCGATAGCTAGGAACGGCCGGATAACCTTTACCGCAATGCCGTACTGGTTATAAAGGCTTAATCGTAGGTGATAAACACTATAGGTTTTTACGCTTTAATTGCTTGCGGCGGCTAAGGTAAGGGATTGGTGGTTATGTTTGGGACGGTTGCACGGCTGGTATTTTAGGGATTTGCAAAAGGTGATGGAAACTGTATTCACTTCGGCGTGCGTGTTTAGGCCGACTTCGACTTCGACCTTTGGACCGCCGTTGGGAGCGCTAACGATCCCTTTGGTGACGAGCGTAGGGGCTGTGCGAATCTGGTCGTTACGGAACGCCGGTGCGGGGATAACCGGGTTCCCTTTTAGTTTTTTTAGCGCTTATCGCTCGGCTCCTTTCCGTCCTTTTCTTTCTTGCGTTTTAGGGAGTTGATTTTGGCTTTTCCGTTCGGAAGGGGCTTGCTATTTTTAGGAGGCTTGGTAGCGGAAAAGGGGCTTTTGCAATCCTTCGCTATATAGTTGGGCTTGCCGCATTTTATGCATGCGTTTTTATCCTAGCGCCGTTGGCGTTCGGTGGGTGAAAGCGTCGTGCGTCCGTTGCTTTTGGGGCGTTGGTTGCGCCCTTCCTATCTGCTTCGGGGCTTGTATTTCCCGTTTTTGTTCGACTCCTTTTGGTCCTTCTTATGGAAAGGCCTCTGGGAGTCCTTCTTTTTTTCGTACGGGGCGCGGGCGCCCGTGCCTAAGGTATCCCAAATAACTTGGGCTGTGGCGACGAGGTCCTCTAAGGTTTTTGCTTTGTGGTGTATCTTACGGGTGATTTGGACCTTTAAAGTAGGGACCAAACGAACCACGTAGCCGTTGATATCCGCTGCCTGCCTTGCGTCGCCGCATATGCGTCGGTATCGCGTTGCGAAAACGCCGGGGTTTTCGTTGTTTTTTTGCATAAGTTGTTGTAAATTGTTAGTGGCCCTAAGGAGTGAGGAGTTTTTTCGCAGTGTGGTGCTGCGGAGCTACCGTATGAATTTGCGCCAATGTAGGCCTAAAATGGGGTTGGCTTTGCGCGAGCCGTTGTAGGCGGAGTTGAGGTCGCTGTCGAAGGTTCCGATAGCGGCTGCAATGCGTGATTTGGCCGTGGTGAAGCCGTTAAGGTTGGCTTCGAACAGTAGGTCGAGTTTGCTTTTTTAGTAGTCGAAATCCTGTACTAAGCTTGGAAGTTTTAGTTCGGGCATCTTCCATAAGATCTTATGGCTGCTTTTGTTTTTATCGTACGAAGGAAAGGTGTCGTTTTCCTTGTTGGTTTCCTTTGCTGGTGAGTGGTGTGATGGTGCCCTAGATGTCGATTGGTTGCCGGGCCTGCTTGACGGGCGGTTGACCTTTTGGCCATGCTGCTGAAGGGTTGAGATTCGAGTACGCTGCTGGGGCTGAGGGTGATCCGGATCGTCCGAATTGTTTGGGAGGCCAAGGGCTTCGCGAATTGCCTTTCGTTTTATTAGGGCTTTTTGGAATTGTGATAGGAGCTTGGTAGGGACGTAATCGCGCGAGATATAGTAGGCAAGCTGTAAGCGGGTGTAGGAAGCAACGTTGTGGATGCTGAACTTGGGGTAACCGCGAGGGTTATCGGGAGTAGGTTGCTCGCGTTTTGGGGGCAGGGTGGACGTTCCTGTCCTTGGACCCTCGTTCTATGTCACACGGAAGAACCCGTGGACCTAACTAGTCGGCATCACGAGTCGGCCTCACGGAGGGTCGAAGACCCGCATAGGCGGTCAACGGCCCTAAGGCCAAGCGGTGAAGGTCGGAAGGCAGTGTAAATCATATACTCGATACTTCGCACGGATCACAAAGGGTTTATATAAACCCTGCCATCTCCTATGTCTTTCACGAAAGATTTCTTCCTCCTCAAGCATCTTTTGAGCCCATAAAAAGATTATCTGCAATTTAGAGATTCTTTTTCCAAGCCGTTTTTGACCCTTTGTTACAAATAATCTTTCTACGCTCTGCCCCCTAACGGAAGCCTTACTATCTTTCCTCCTAAGCTCTAGAAAGGCCTTGTTAGTCGGTACCCCCAAGCCCCAACTGTTGCTTTTTTTAGCGAATAAAACCCTAGGGCCATACCACAAACATTTTGACTGTCACCGGTGTTTTCGAACGGGTGAAAGCGAAAAGAATATACAAAAGGGTCGCTTCACCCTCTCAATCGCCCTGGCGAAATCACGGGACTCCAAAAAAGGCCGGAGGATCTCCCTTGTACCCTTGGGATTTTACTCTGCCCAGAAATACAGGGAACCGGACCCCCTTATCTCGTTTGCAACGATATCTCCTTCCCTACCAAGCGATTTTGGCATGCCGGCCGTGGAATTAACGGAATCCCCCTTTTTGCCTAGCAATTCCGGTATACCTGCCGATACCATGCCGGCCCAATTTGAAAAAGCGGCCGGAAAAGCCCCCGAAGGCCCCTCCCGGTCTGCACCGAAAAAACGTCAAAATACACCTATGCTCGACGATTAAGGGGCACTTATCCTATATTCGGCACCCCCTTTCGACATAGCCTTCGAATAACAAGCCCTTATATCCGTAGGACGCTTTTAAAACCCCCCGGGCTAGATGACCGAAATCCAGCGGGAATTTATTAGTACGTACGAAACAATTTCAACCCTATCCCGAAGTGTGAGCTAGGAAATCCTCGCCGATCGGGAACAAATCCGCGAAATCAGGACCCATTACGACCGCATCACCCACGCGTACCATACCGTCGTTTCTTTATATAAAAAAGGCCTAATCGCTTCCGCCGATTAATAAAAGGCATTTCGGTAACGGATTATCGGAAAAAGCCAGGCATTTGCATAACAAGTTTGGGCCACAGTCGCCACTTTGGCCGAAAAGCAACAAACCCGTTCGGAGGCCCTAATTTAGCTCCAAAACGTTACTTGGGCCTAATAAAACTACTTGCAAGACCTACAAGCACGACTTTCCACCTTCGAAGAGGGAGTTACTAACTAGGCCGTTAATAAGGATGCCCAGATCCAGGATCTCTTAATTAAGGAGCACGTATCGCCCGAAGCCCTTACTAATACCGAACGGCGCATATTAGCCCAAACGCATTAGCTCGTTAGGGATGCCGTACGGGAAAGCCGGCGATTTGCGGTACAAAGAAGGCGGCCTAGATTAGCTACGGTACTTTCGGCCTTCCAAAGGTCGTCCTTTCCACCGGGCTCACGTCAAAGCACTTTAAAAAGGGAAAAACCCGTCCCTTTTACGGAAAAACCGCTACCCCAATCGGCGTTTAAAACGTCGGCATTATCACGCTAGGGTCTTCAGGACCCCTTATCATCCGATAACTTCCGACGGCAACAAGTTCGGGCTATTGCTTCCGTTGCCCAATAACAGTATAGGGCCGCAACGGCAGGTCCCAGGCACTCCGGAAGCCTCGGAGAACTTCTTTAGGGGCCTCCCCAAGGGCCACCTAACGAACCTCCCGAGCATATTGCTATTCCTTCGGAACCTTTAAAACCTTCGGACACCTCTTCGGAAGACGATGCCCCCGAAAATAACGGACGGGCCTCCAAGGACCCCGATTTGCGGGACCTTATTAAAGCCATCCAATAGGGAACTGCTTACCCGCATAGTCGGACCCTTACGGCCGTTATTAACCCAGTCCAGCTTAATAAGCCACCCAATTACGACGGTAAGGACCTGGCTAAATTTAGGCCATGGTGGCTTCGCGTTACCTTTTATATGGAAACTTACGTTGAAAGCTTTTCTAACGATATAGTTAAAATCAATTGGGTCGGGTCCTTATTTACGGAAAACGCATAAGTTTGACACTATTAACGCTTTCGGTCCCTTTGAAGCGCGCAGTTCGAAGACAATTGGCGGGCCTATTTGGCGGCACTATAGGAACGCTTCCGGGACGCCACCGAATACTACCGTAACGTTAAAAAAATGCGGGAGCTTAAATACAAAGGAGATACCGTTTAATACTTTACTAAGCTCCTTGACCTTAACGAAGCGGTCTAATAGTCCGGCGTCATATTTAGGGAGCATATTTCCCGCACCTTTCCAAAGGAAATTACCAAATTGGTATATTCCCGTTGCGGAGGAGTTTTTGATACGGACGAAGAATTCCTCGCCGCAATCCAGGAAGCCGGCAAAATCCACGAGGTTATGCTTTAGGACCTTAGGCTAACCCCGAAGGATAAGGGAAAAGACGAGCCCGTTTCGATTTTGGAGCGCTCGAACGCGGGCCGTCGCTAAGGTAAGGGCTCCAAGGACAAGAGCCAAAATCCATCCTCAAACTCCCGTTTTGGAAAGAAGGCTAACGATAAGGCTGATAAAAAGAGTAACGTTTGGATTACGACCAAATTGGCACTCGAAGGGGTCGAATAACGCGATATCGACGTACGAAAGTTGGCTAAAGCCGATTGCTGGCGCTGCGGAAAAGAAGGGCACCATACGTTGGAATGCTACGCTAAAAAGGACATTAACGGCAAGGAATTTCCTTTTGTACCTGCAAAAACGGCCGGAGCCAAATCCATCCCTAAACGCCCTGTAACGGACGAACAAGAGGAATAGCCACGGGCTAAAAAGGCCAAAATCGCCGGCTTCGTTTCGAAAGCCCTGGAAGGAAACGCCTTTACCAAATCCCGAATTTTCGAACTGTTAGATTCGGAATCGGACGATAACTGTTAACAATTATCGACTATCGCTGCTGCCCGAAGGCCCTTAACGGATAAGGAGCTCGCAAGGCCGATCTTCCGTATGTATATACGGGCAAAGGGATCGAAGGAAATACCTGTTCGGGTCCTTTTGGACGGAGGTAGCGATACGAAGGTTATTTCGGACAAAATAGCTAAGCAGCTTCTAGGGCATTTGGTTGACAAAGCTATTCCCCGTATTATAACTACCTTTTTAGGGGCGGTCGAATTAAGGGCCGGAAAGCAACTAGTGGTTGACGTTACCTTCCGGCACAAAACGCACTATTTTACGGAAACGTTCGAAGTTAGTCCTACGGATCCAGATTGCGACGTTATCCTACCTTTCGCATAGCAAAGGCAACACCCACCGTTGGGCTTATTAGATCGCGACCTTCGGGATATCCGTATGGATTCGGACAAGTGCCGGAAGTGCAACAAGCCCCGGGCCCGAAAGCCGCCGGATTTACGGCCACTTGAAGGCTTACGCCTTCGGGAAAATATGAAAACAGTCGAGCCTGCGACTATTGCCGCTATTAAGTACGGGTATGGTATTCCTTCCCCTGAGGAAGTGGCCAAAGCAGATTCAAACGGCCTCGAATCGGTACTAAAGGAGTTTAGGGAGTTCCTTCCTATTATGACGGAAGCGGCCGCTACCCGTTTTCCCGATCATCAGCCCTGGGACCACGAAATTTACCTAAAGGAAGGAGCCCAATTAACCCATGGCCCCCTATACCAAATGAGCTAAAGGGAGCTGGACGTTTTAAAACCTTGGCTGGAAAAGCATATGCGAACCGGCAAGGTTAGGCCATGCAAAATTGCCAACAGTTCGCCCCTTATGTTCGCAGAAAAGAAAGACCCCTTCGATCCTTTAAGAGTGGTGGTCGACTATAGGGACGTAAACGCCAAAACGATTCCGATTCGGTGCCCTATCCCGCTTATTACGAAGCTTTAGGATCGATTTCGAAATGCCAAATGGAAGACGAAAATCGACCTTAAAACCGGGTTTAACCTGATTCGGATAAAGAAAAGGCACGAATGGCTTACGGCCTTCGCTGCAAATACGGCGTTTTCGAGTTTACGGTTATGCCTATAGGCCTTATTAACGCCCCCGCCACTTTCCAAAGCATAATGAACCATATCTTTATAAACCTTATCGATGCCGGGCTTTTTGTGTATTTGGATAACCTTCTAATATACGCAAAAACCAAAAAACAATACGATAATTTGGTAAAGGAGGTGCTTCGCCGCCTTACCAAACACAACCTAGCCGTAGCCCCTCGCAAATGCGTTTGGGGGGTACACGAAGTCGAATTCCTTAGTTACATAATAGGACCCAAGGGCATCGCAATGTCCAAGGACAAGGTTAATGCTATTATCCAATAAAAGACCCCCAACTGCCTTAAAAACTCCCAATCGTTCGTCGGCTTTACCAACTTTTACAGGAGGTTTATTAAAGGGTTTTTAAAAATCGTTAGGCCTATAACGACGGCCAACGCCCTGCCAAAAAGCCAATGGCGATGGACCCCCGAAATGGAATAGGCCTTCGAAGCTTTTAAAGTCGCTTTCGTTTCGCCTCCGATACTCCGGCATTTCGATCCGTTTCTCCCGGCGCAAATCGAGGTAAACGCTTCGGACTTTGCCCTTGGAGGGGTGCTATCCCAAAGGGACCCCGAAACCAACAAACTGCACCCCGTTGCCTTCCATTCGCGCAAAATGTCACCCGCCGAAATCAACTATAAAATCCACGATAAAGAACTTTTGGCGGTCGTCGACTGTTTCGTTAGGTGGAAGCATTACCTCGAAAGGGCAAAGCACCGGATAGAGGTTTATACGGATTACCGGAACCTCGAATATTTCCTAACGGCCAAAGTCCTTAATCGAAGGCAAGCCAAATGGGCACAACAGCTGGCTGGTTATTAGTTTATAATTAATTACCGGCCAGGAAAGCAAAATAAAAAGGCCGATATGCTATCGAAATTACCCCAGCACAAGCCTAAAAAAGGGGGGAGTAAGGATTAGCCGATTACGACGATCCTGCAAAAAAAACACTTCCCAGCAAAAATTTCGGCCCTGGAAGGACAAAAAAATAACCTTATGGAAAAAGTTTTGCCGCAAGAAGCACCTTTTTTCCTCCTATCCCTAGGCCGGCTTTGCAGTATTCCAATCCTAAAATGGGCTACGGAATTTACTAACAAAGTTAAGCAAACTGGTATATCGGATTCCGAATACCAAAGCCGCCTCCAAAAACCCGAAAAGGGTGAAAAAGTTGAGGATAGCCTCCTTTATTATAAGGAAAGACTGTGGGTGCCAACGGAGGCCCTGCAAAAGGAAGTCCTCGAGTCCGAACATAACACAAAAGTCGCTAGATATATGGGTATGGATAAAACCCTCGAGTTAATTATTCGGCACTTTTAGTGGCCCAATATCGAAGCAAAAGTCCGGGAATACGTAAGGGGATGCTTGGAGTGCCAACGCAATAAGGCCCTAAGGCATACCCCTTTTGGACCCCTATAACCTATGGAGCTGCATTACCAGCCCTGGAAAACGGTGGCTATGGACTTTATTACGGACCTCCCTTTAAGCGATAAGTGCGATTCAATTTGGGTAATGGTAAACCCCTTTACCAAAATGGCGCATTTCGTCCCCCTCAAAATCGAGGGTAAAAAGTCGGATAATTTTATCCGCATTTTCGCTAAAAAATACTAGCGATTGCACGGTGTGCCCCTAGATATTATCTCTAATAGGGATTCCAGATTTACAAGCCACTTATGGAAAGATTTTCTCCGTTTAGTAGGCATAAAGCCAAAAATGAGCACTGCTTTCCATCCCCAAACGGATGGACAAACCGAAAGGCTTAACTAAAACCTGGAAGCCTACCTTAGGTCCTTCGTAAATTACGAAATAACCGATTGGGTTGAGCTGTTACCCACGGCGGAATTTGCCTATAATAATACATCCTCGGCAAATACTTCCATTACCCCCTTTTTCGCCAACTACGGGTATCACCCAGCTTCCAATAATCCCCCTTTCCCAAAACGAATACGCAATCCAACAAGCCAACTTTACCGGCATTGGATAACCCAGGTGCACGAAAAAGCCAAACGGCACCTCGAAAAAGCCCGGGAACGGATGAAGCATTGGGCCGACAAAAAGAAAGGCCCTTCGCCGGTCCTTACCGAAGGACAGCTTGTTATGCTAAACGCCCGGCACATAAAGACCCGTCGCCCTGCCAAAAAACTCGATGCCAAAATGCTCGGGCCCTTCCAAATCCTTAAGGTTATCTTTCCCACGGCGGTACGGCTGGCTTTGCCTAAAGCCTGGAAGATCCATAACGCTTTCCACGTATCCCTTATCGAGCCCTACCGCTTTGGCATTCAGGCACGACCTGACCTTAACCAGGTACTGCAGGAGGCCCCCTCGGTTGTAGGAGATTTCGTTGTAAAAAAGGTTATGGACTTTATGGATACAGGAGGAAAGGTTCGTTACTTTGTCCGGTGGGAGGATTACCCACGCAAAAAGGACTGGACGTGGGAACCTTGGGAGCATTTCGATACCGACGGATTTAAGCAGCACGTTATTGCTTTTTATCGGCTTAACCCCGACAAGCCTAGGGACCCCCGCGTGCCACAAGACATAGGCACGGCCGCATCCCTTAAGCGGGCCTCGGAAGGTCTCGAAACGCGCCCTAGGAAGAGGAGGATAGTGTCACACGGAAGAACCCGTGGACCTAACTAGTCGGCATCACGAGTCGGCCTTACGGAGGGTCGAAGACCCGCATAGGCGGTTAACGGCCCTAAGGCCAAGCGGTGAAGGTCGGAAGGCAGTGTGAATCATGTACTCGATACTTTGCACGGATCACAAAGGGTTTATATAAACCCTGCCATCTCCTATGTCCTTCACGAAAGATTTCTTCCTCCTCAAGCATCTCTTAAGCCCATAAAAAGATTATCTGCAATTTAGAGATTCTTTCTCCAAGCCGTCTTTAACCCCTTGTTACATTCTAGCCTGGATCCTCGTTTTAGCTTGAATTTTCGTTCTGGCCTAGGTTGTCGACCTTAACGAACTTTCTAGGGTCGAACATCGTGGCTGATAAGTGCTAAAAGTCTAAGCAGGAGAAGCAATCGAGTTGTAACAAACTGTGGCCCCCTAAGGGAAAGGGTTACGCTTGTAGGGAAAGGGGATTTTAGAGGTTTAGCGGTTTATTAGTGCGAGGCTCGACAAGTGTATAATGATGAGAAATAGAAAAACGATTGCTTGCTTTCTAAACCCCCTTTACAGGAGGTTTTTTGGGCCCTTTTTATACACAGTCCTTCGGCTGCCGTCGGCTTGCCGTTGGTATGCCTTCTTCCCCGCGGCGCCCGTACGGGTTTGGATATGTTCCGTCCGAATTAACGCTTCGGGGTTTAGATGTGTCATGTAGGGATCCCTTTGTACCAGCGTGTTACAACCCTTTGGATCTAACTCTCTTAAAACAGCACGTCGCATGCGCTACCTTATTGGCTGCGGATATCGTGCCCGCGGTCGCGTTGGGTTAGCGGGTGCTAATCGCTAAAGCCGTTAGCGGGCGAGGGCGTGGCTGGCTGATATCGCGCCCGCGGGCGCGTTGGTTGGCGGGTGTTACATTATATTCAACTAAATAAGGAATTTATTTTAATTTTCTCAAATTTTTATTGTTACCCTTTTAAGGTTAGTTTGTGTCACGATCAGGGAGCGTAGGCTTCGCAGCCAAATGCAATTAATGCTATGGACTAAAAACTCTTCTATGGGGAGGAAGCAAGGAAAAAAGGCGCGGCGCGCCGAAGGCGCGATGCGGTAGGGGGAGCGGTGCGGCGTCTCATCGCACGAGCCATTTCGTAACGCGTGCTCACGTGGATGCCTGCGGCGTGCGGTGAACTGCCCTAGGGCGTCACACTACCCCTTCTCAAACCCGAGTATTGCGTACGCGGTGCTTAAGGCTTTATTTATGTCGTATTGGCCTCTTTTTTGTTATTCCCGCATGCTTTACCACGTTATCATTGTCCCGATCCTCCGGATGCACGTCCTTTGCTGCCGCTTTAATCCAGTCTTGCAGGTTAACCGGCGGTCTTGCGGCCTTTGGGTATATTAGGTGGAACGTTTCCAACGCGGTGGTAGCGTTTTTAAAGTTCTTTGCCAAATACTATTCGTCGTTAAAGTCGTATCCTTTTTAGCTAACCTGGTATTGCAGCTTTTTTGCTTTACCGGTAACCCGGGATGCTAATACCTTATCAACTTCCCATTTTAGCTCGCCGTTGATGTCCTTTAGGGGCTCCGGCTTTTAATGCTATTACGGCAGCGGGTCGTTCGGAGATTTGCGAAGTCGATTTGCGTGGAAAAGATTCGAGCCTTTATATCCCGGTGGCACCTTAAAAACGAAACTGTGGCCTCGTTTTTCTAACACCTTCCATAAGCCGGCGTACTAAAAGTCTAAGCGGGTTGTAAACGCTGCAGTTATGAAACCCTTTTTCCGAACAAATACCGAATCGCCGACCTTAAAGTTTACCGGGCGTCGTTTCTTATTAGCTTGGATCTTTTGGGCCTTTTACGCGGTTAATGCGTTATTATAAGCTAGATTTTGCACGGCTTTGGTTTGGTTTACCAGCTTTAAAACTTTTTGCTGTCGTTCGTTTTTGACGTCGGTTAGAGGCAGTTTTTAAAATAGCGGATTCCGGGGTTCGCAGCCCAGCAGGACCTTCAAAGGGGCCATGCCCAAAAACGAGTGCCATACGGCGTTATAAGCAAAATTGAGGGCGGGAAGGTGCACGCTCCATTGCCTTTAGTACTTGTCCACGTAAAACCGTAACTGTTAGTCCAGTTCAGCATTAGTAATTTTAATTGCGCTTTAAATTTGCGGATAAAAGGCGCTACCGTAACGGTGCTTCGTACCTGTAAATTTGTTAAGCTTAGCGAAGAACTTAAAAATAAAAGGACTTGCGTTATCTAACAGCCAGACGGAAAGGCAACCCAAAATACGGTACAGCTGCCGGTAGTACCGTATCGCGAGGACTTCGGCGGTATCGGTCTTGTAACCTGGAAGCGTGCATTTAATTCTGCTAAATTTGCAAACGAAGACCTAAACGTAGTCGTAGCCGTGGTCGTCCTTCGGCATGTCTTTGCCATCGATAGCGATTTGTTCCTAAACGATTTTAGGGACGGGTAATGGATGCAACAAGCCAGGTGTTTTATTATGCTTGGACTTATTGCGGTAGCATTCGTAGCAATTGTTAACATATCGGCGGACGTCTTTATTTATACCTTCCCAAAAATAGTCCCTTTTAAAGAAGCGGATAGTTTTGTTCTAACCGCCGTGGGCGAAAATCGGGGGGGCGTGGGCTTCGCGGATAAACGCGGTACGAAAAGCAATCTTTCCGTCTATCGTTAAAGGCGGTACTACAAATCGGCCTTTTTAATAACCCAAACCTTGCCGAATGTTTTCAAATCGTACGAGTTTAGCGAGGTCGGTTCCGTGGATGTTTTAAATCGTCAAAGTAATTGCTTGGATTTGGGCCGGAACAGTTTTAGGCATCTTTAGGGCTGGATTTAAAACTTTCTTAGGGGGAACGAACGTAAGGAAACGCTCCTTTGCCTTTCGAGCTTTAACCGTAGGCGACTCGACCGTTTTCCGGGATAGGGTATCGGCAATAACATTCTCCTAGCTTCGGCGGTACTGGAACTAGTAGTCGAAATTAGCGAAATACGTGCTCCATTTTACTTAGCGGACACCAAGCTTTTATTTGGTTATAAAATAAACGAGGGCTTAGTGATCCGTAACGATAGTGATTTTCGATCCCCACAATTCAGCTTCGAAATGCTTGAGCGTTTAAATAACGGCAAGGAGTTCTCGATCCTAAATCGGGTACGTTCGTTTAGCTAGAAATATGGTTTTGCTAAAATAACCTACTGGTTTTTAAATCCCGTTTTTTTGTTATTACTAAACAATTCCTTTTATAGCGTTGCGTAACGCGTCGGTTTTAACTCGTATTGGAAATCCCGGGGTAAAAAACGCCAGGACCGGGGCTTCGGTAGCTAGCTTTTTCATTTTCTCAAAAGCGCCTTTTTATTTAGGCCCCATTTCGAAAGTGGCGTTTTTTTTAAAAAGACGTATTAAAGGTTCGGCACCGTCGTTCGCGTGGTGACAAAATACTCGCACGTAGTTGCATAATTTAAGGAAGGATTTAACCGCAAACTTGTTAGTAAAGTCCTCGAACTTCCAGTTAGTAATGGCGGTTATTTTGGTGGGGTTTATCCGGACGCTTTAGCCGATTTCGATAACTAAACCCAGGTACTCCAATATCGTGGTATTAAACCGGCTTTTTTTAATATCTCTTTGGAAATGGGCTTAGTTTAACCGGTAAATAACCTTTTCGATATAAGCCTAGTGCGTAGCCTCGTCAAACTTTTCCGAATAAATTAGGACGTCGTTAGCGTACGCGTTCGCAAAAACGTTTAAAAACTCGTTTAATTGGGCGTTAATAAACGTTTACTACCAAATTAGGCCGACTTTCAATCCGAAAAGGAGGATTTTCTACTAAAATATCCCTTAGCGTATCCGGAAAACCGTTAAATACCGTGACTTTATTAATATTAACAATCGGTTAAACGCGCGGATAATATCGACTTTAGATAATCTTTTGGCTTTGCTATATTTAAAAATCGTGCCGTTAACGTCGGGTGCTAAAACGAAGCGGGATTTAAAAAATTTATTTACTTAGCGATAGGTTTAACAAAAACGCCGTTCGTTTGAATGTGGCTTCGGGACGAAAAGGTTTGGAGCAAGTCTGTCGGCTATACAAAGCTTGATAAAACTAAAAGCGAGGAGTTCGTCGGTGGTTTGTTTTTCGAATGGGAGTATTAAAAAAGGTGTCCGGTAGGTAGGCGGCGATCCTTTTAAAGGTTTTTCCAGCTTAAAGATTATGTCGTGCCTAGGTCGATTCGGTAGAAGTTTGGTGGAAGCTTTTTTGGAAAAAAACCTTTCCAAATAAGCAATTTCCGGGGGAATCAAGCTTCGGACGAGCTTAATATGCTCATGGTCCTTGTTAACGGGAAAGGGAATCGGCTAGCTAGAAAAGGTTCGCTAGGGTTTGACCGAAATTGCCTGGATCCTAGCGGTAAATTCGGGGCTTTTGAGGGGAATTGGGGCGTTCGGAAAGGGCAAAAACTTCCACCTCTTTTAGCGGGGGTCGTTTTTAATTTGGGCTTAAAAAGCCTGGATTTCCGTTGGCGGGGGGAGGGAAAAGGTTACCGATTTGGGGTGCGATCGAAGTTGCCGTTGCCGTTCCGGGTTGGTAAGGATAGCCTGAATTTGGTGCGACTAACGTTCCTTTTTAACTTGCTAATCCATTAAGCGATTTCGCCGTTGGGCATTACGTTAGGTTACGGCGTTAAGGCGACCGTTAGACGGGGAAATGGTAATGGCCGGGGAAAACTTAATGTTATTAGGCAGGGCGTCGGGCTAGATAATTTCCCGTTTTAATAGGCGGAAGAAAAGGTTTCTTTCTACCAGCTAAAGTAATCCTATAAAAATATCGTAACCAGTATTTGCGATCCAGAACTTTTAATCGACGAAACGGCGGCCGTTTATTTCGAAAGTGGCGATAAGGATGTAGGTTACATTTGTCATTAGGAGATTACGGAAATCGGAAAGGGTAATAGGTCGAAACAGCCGTTTAACTTCGGTTCCAAAATGCTTTTTAGCAAAAGCGGCTGCTTTGTAGCTAGTAAGGAGGTGGGCTATAGCTTTAGTGTTATAAAGTGCTTTAAAATCGATTCCAAAACCGTTGCGTTAAAGCTGCGCTTTAAAAAGGAAAGAGGGTTAACTTTTATTACCGATCCTAGTTACATTAGGCATTTAAACCGCCGAAGAAACTTCCGGCGGTTTATTTAGTTTTTTAACTCGCATGCTAAGTACGATAAAATCGATTCGCTAGTGCTCGAATCGCTTTTTTCGTCCAGTAATGCTCTTTTTGCTTCGAAGCGGCGGAAAATTGCGGCGATTTTTTTTTTTCTAGCAATTTCGAGTTAAATAACTTTATCCGCCGCAAGCGTAGCAAACGCCGTTCGTTTTAGGCGTAGCCAATTCGGTGTCTTTTTTAGGGGCCTTATCCTTAAGCACGTCGGGAATACGGAATTTGCGCCTACGGTATTCGCGACGTTTGTTATTCTTTTCCGGGGTTTTTGCTTGTTTTTCCTTGCGAATTAGGTGGGTACGATGATAGGCTAGGGCGGCGCCGGTTACGTTGCGGGTAAACATTTCGTAGCTAATGTTAGGGTCCTTAGTATCGTTAAACAAGCGGGGATCGAGGTTTGGGGGAATATGCTTGAAAAAAATACTTTTGCGTTCCTTTATAATAATGTTAGCGCGGTTGGCTAGTACGTTAATTTTTGCGATAAATTAGTGGATATTTATAAATTTATTAGCTAGGTCGTATATTATTTTGCTAAGTTCGGTTCGAGCTTTAATAGGTTGATAGGCGTTGTAATAAACGGCGGCGAGCGTGGCTACCATTTTTAACGCGTTAGTAAACGGGTTTTTAAAAGAGGGGTTATATCGGGTTTCGAGGAGGAAGTTGGCATTTCCGGTCGTATTTGCATAAATTACAGCCATACGACTGCGCTCGTTTTTAAAGGTGGTGTCGTTTTTTATAAATTTGTCGGCCAAACGGACCACCCAACTGGTAAATTCGTTTTTATCGCCGCTAAAAGCGCCAAATTCCATTCCGGTGCGCTTATTTTTCGAATTGTAATTTAGGTTTTTGGTTATTATACCGCCTTTATCGGCGTAAGGTTTGAAGGCTGGGAAGGCGGCTACGCTAATGGGTACGAACGCTGTGCTTTTAAAAACGTTTTCGGTTGGGGTAAATTGGCAGGAGATAAAGGCGCCCTGGGTTCGGAGTTGGGATATAACGGCGGCGATAACCGCCGTTACATCGGCTTGCTGGGCAGGCGGGGAGGGGGTTTAACCAAACATGGTTGTATTTGGGTTGTTATCCTCGATTAGGTTTTCGTTTGTTGATTTAGGCGCTTGGTTTTCTTCTTGTTGTAATTGCTCCTTTGCGTTTTAGAGCGGGTAATTGGGGTTAGTCTTTTGCTTCGCGAGCGCGATATCGGGCTCGTAAAAGACCTCGATTTCGGACTCGATGTCGTTTTTTGGGTTTATAGGTTAGGACGGCGTATTTTTTGCCGCGGGGTTAACCTTAGTAGGCTCTTTTAATACGTTTTTTATTAGGCGAGATAACTTTTTCGTAAACGACCCCCAGTCTTTCTTTTTGGGCATAGGGTCGTGTTATCGCGTAAAGTTTTGCGTCGTTTACGTCCGACGGAGTTAAGGGGTGAAATGAGTGGTGCTGTATTTAATAAATCGCTTAGCCAGCGAAATATGGAGATAAAAAAGTAATATCACGATTAGGGAGCGTAAGCTTCGCAGCTAGGTGCAATTAATGCTATAGACTGAAGACTTTTTTATGGGGAGGAAATAAGGAAGAAAGGCGCGGCGCGCCGAAGGCGCGATGCGGTAGAAAAAGCGGTGCGGCGTCTTATCGCACGAGCCATTTCGTAACGCGTGCTCACGTGGATGCCTGCGGCGTGCGGTGAACTGCCCTGGGGCGTTACAGTTTGTAATACTGTATAATATACTGTGTATAGTGTGCGGATTAACCTAAAGGAGTAATAATAAAAATGCGGAAAATTCAAATTATAATTTTTATAAAATTAAATAACGTGGTTCATAAGCGAGTGAGACACATAAGCGAGTGAGACATAAAAAAACGCACTGTAAACCCGTTTTTTTTCGATTAAATAACTCGCTCAATTTGGAGCTAAATTTTATCAAAATTAAAACAGGTATATTTAACTTTATAATAATTATAATTTAAATTTTCCGCATTTTTATTATTACTCCTTTCGGGTTAGTTTGCTAAGGTATACAGTGCATTACACAGTGTTGCAAACTACCGCGAAAGGAGTAATAATAAAAATGCGGAAAATTTAAATTATAATTATTATAAAGTTAAATATAACGGTTTTAATTTTGATGGAATCTAGCTCCAAATTGAGCGAGTTATTTAATCGAAAAAAAACGGGTTTACAGTGCGTTTTTTTATGTCTCACTCGCTTATGTGTCTCACTCGCTTATGAACCACGTTATAACTATTTAAATTTTGGTAAAATTTAGGCTTAAATTGAGCGAGTTATTTAATTGAAAAAAACGGCGTTTAATATGAGATTTTCAAGTGTGGCACTTGGTGGTTTGTGGCACTCGGTGGTGAACCACGTTAGTTCTTTTTTAACCAAACGTTTTAAGCTTTTAAATGCACTTGTTGGTAAAGGGGTTTCCAAGCACCAAAAAACTAGCAAAAAACAAAAAACCAAAAAACCATTTACCACCAAACCTGCCCTAAGCGACTAGTTCTTAGTCCCCGAAACTACCCGTGCATCATGGGAGGTGTGACATATGATAAAACCAAAAATGAAGAATCACCAGGTTCGTTACTTCTAGCTTTGCATTTTTGCATCAAGGGGCAACTGGCTGGCCTCCGCCTTTTAGCAATTACTAACTGCTAGCAGTCAGAGATGCGCACTTGGACATTGCCTCTTAATAAGCCCTGGTCAGCAGGCGCCGTGGAGATATCCGCATCCCGGAATGCTGGTTTCAAAGGAGTAGGCGGGATCTTAATGTGGCCAAGCCTAGACAGCAAAAGCGTCTACACCTGGGGAGGCAAAGACCTGCCTGCGACTCACGAGTTGGCCACCGAGCCACGTTTATAAACCTTCACGCCGCATTCAGTCGATACCGGAAGAGCCCATAGAAATTAGACGGTGGCTGCAAACAGGCCTGGCGGTTCTGCAGCAGATCACGACCCCATTTATCGCACCTGCTGGGGTGCTTGGACCACATGCAACGGGCTAGGCTTTTACATAGGTGGCCAAGTTCGTAACGCATCCGACGTCATTTACCCGTACAAGCCCAACGGCACAGACGCGCTGTATGACCATCCTGGTTTGGCGATATACAACATGACGGACGATTCGTGGACCTACCCTAGGGGAGCCGGGTTCGGCAGCGGGAGACGCGGAGGGATCCACCCGGGCCGCGCGGCAACATGTCTTCCTGCTCTCGGAACCAACGGACAGGGGATCGTTGTCTTTCTGGGCGGGCACCATCGCTACGGTCAAAACTGTAGTTTCGAAATGGACACAATTCTCTTTTATGACATCGCCTCGAGGACTTCCCACTCACAGAAAACCACAGGCTACATTCCTCCAAAGCGCGATCTGGGTTGCGCAGTCGCCGCCAAAGGTCTAGACATCAAAGCCTACGAGATTTTCTTACTCGGTGGAACTGCCCAGATTCCGGCTAGGACGTTTATACTTACGACCCTTGCATTCCGCTGGTTCGAAGTCCCACAAGATATAGGGATGTCATCCACGTTCTCGAGAAGGGAACATGCCTGTGCCGCGGTAGGGGCTGGAGGACGGCAGATGATCGCCGTGGGCGGCAAGAGCAATAAGAATAATCGGGCTCAAGACCCTTGGGGCAAAGGATTGCCAATTTTGGATATGACAGATTTGACATGGGACGACCGATACACACCCGACGCCCCCGACTATCGGCAACCCCAAAATGTCAGGAACTGGTACTCAAACATTTCGTAAGACCATGCCTGTTCCCCTGTCTGCTTCACACCGCGTGTAGCCCGGCACCGGAACGAACCAACTTCACATGAATAAAGAATCCGGCACTAACACGACATTTAAAGTAATATTGAAAGCATAACTTGGGAACCAGACGTCAGGGCCTTGTTCGCAGACGCCCTTGACAACACCACGTCCGTCCCTCCGCCGCCAGTCGAACCGCATGTATCCCTATCGCCACCCAACCCGCCCGCCGGAACGCCCGTTGGGACTATCGTGGGTGCTACCTTGGGCGTCATCACCGCGATCGGAGCCGCCGCCGCCGGCGTTCCCCAGTTCTATCGCCATACACCAAGACAGACCTGGGCGCCGCTATAGCAGCAAACGAGATCCAAGGAGCGTAGTGGGGAGCCGGTAACCAAGGAGCAGGAGCCAACTGCTGTTGAGATTTTAACGCTTTCCTCCGGGAACACGGAGCTCGGCTTCGGACTGCCGCATGAGCTGGAGGACTTCCGCCAGGCCAGGGAGTTACCAGGAAGCACTCCCATCCCGTGAAGGCGCCCATCTCATAAGGGTTTCCTTTCAAGCCGCCCAGCTTGCTGGTCTACTTTGCAAATAGCTAGGTCTGATTGTAAAGCCAGCGCAGACGCAGTTTCCTGTCCATCCTTCGTCGGCAGTGGCACGATGACTATCTCCTTGCATCTCCCAACCTTGAAACAGGAGGAGCAAGACCCTGTCTAAGATGTTAATTGATATAAATTAACGTGGTTCATAAGCGAGTGCCACACACAAACGAGTGCCACAATTAACGCGTCCACGCGTCAACCCAACTTCATCCACGAATATTTCCACAACAAACAATGGCAAACAAAAGCGACGAACGCAAGATTGTTCTGGCCCTTCAAGCGATTGCATCGAATCCACAGTTAAATATCCGGGGCGCCGCCAAGATCTACGAAGTCGACTTTTCCACTCTCGCCCGGCGAAAGCGCGGCCAACCTGCTCAACGCGACTACATGCCCAAATCACGGAAATTGACGGAATCCGAAAAGGAGGCGCTTGTTAAATACATACTCGAGCTGGATTCTCGCGCATTCCTTCCCCGGCCTTCTGGTATTGAAGATATGGCCAACCGATTGCTCGCCGAACGCGACGCGGGCACCGTCGGCAAAAATTAGGTCGCGAATTTCGTCAAACGCCACGCAAAGCTCGGCACGCGCTGGTGTGAGAGCCGATAAGTAGGTCGTCAGAAGTGGTGGTTAGGTGGGTTGTATTTAGAAGAATTGCAGGCACCAGGGCCGGAGGCCCTGGGTGCAAGATATCTGTGGGTGCCTGGAGGCCAGGTCACGTGGCCGGCCCAGGCCCTCTGTCAGCCATGACAGCTGGATTCGAAAATACAACTACCAGAGGGCTAAATGCGAAAATCCTAAGCTTATTTTTACGTGGTTCGACCTTATGCGAAACACTGTAGCCAAATATAGCATCCAAGATAACGACATCTACAACTTCGACGAAACCGGCTTCCTTATAGGCATAATCGCCGCCGTTATAGTTATTACAACATCTAAAGGGCGAAACAAAACAAAGCTGGTCCAGCCTAGCAATTGGGAATAGGCTACAATTATCCAAAGGGTTAACTATTATAATTAGGCGGTTCTTCCTTTCATTAGTTATCGTCAAAAGGCAATACCACCTAGCTAATTGGTATTCGGAAACCGACCTTCCACGCAATTAGGTCATCGTAACGAACGCTAATAAATAAATTACGAACGAATTCGGCCTGAAATGGATCCAGCATTTCAACAAACACACTGCAGCTCGTTTTACGGGGTCCCATCGTCTGTTAATACTAAACGGACACAAAAGCTACCACTTAACGGATTTCGAGCTTTATTGCTAAAAACACAACATTATTACGTTTTGCATACCTCCGCATTCGTTTTACTTTTTTTAGCCGCTTAACGTTAAATATTTCGACCCAATAAAGCGGGCGTACGGTTAATAAATCGAAAACCTAATAAGGTTATACGTTAGCTACGTAACTAAAGTCAAATTCCTTTCAGCGTTTAAAGCGGCATTTTTTAATTCCATAACCGAAAAAAATATCTAAAAAGGCTTCCGAAAGGCTAGTTTTACTCCTTTCAATCCGGATTTGGTTTTGGAAAAGCTGAATGTGAGGCTACGGATTCCAACTCCCCCAAAAACGCCCCTAAACGACCCCAAACCTTAAACCTCCAAAACGCCCCGGACGGTTAAGGAAGCAACTTCGCAATCCAAACATATCAAAACTCGGATCTCCAATTACCAAAGCAGCTTTCCGACATTTATATTAGCGGCTATGGACCAGTTTGCGAAAAGGGCCAAAGCAATCATGCATCGGGTTAACCTTTTAAAGGAAAAATGCTCCAAACTACGAAAAGCGAACGAAGCATTAAGCAAACGCCGGAAGGCCAAAAAAACACGTATCCGATTTGGAGGGTCACTTACTATCGACGAAATACGAAATGTTCTAAACCAGCAGGAGCTAAATAGATAGCTACAGCAAAAAATGCGCGACCATAGGGGTTAAAAAAGGAAGGCAACGACAACTCGTCGGCGATATGGCACCTGCGGCAAAACCGGACACAATGCGCGCACCTGTCAAAAAAAAGTAGAAATATCCGATGTATACAGTTCTAAGTAGTTTGAATGGATTCCTGGCGTTGTTGGGTTGGTATGCGCGTCGATTAACCGGAGGTCGGGTGTGGGTGTAGCATTCGCTTGTGTGTGGCACTCGCTTATGAACCACGTTATGCCAAGAGCAGATATGTAGCTTACTCTTTGACTGTCACCTTTCACCGCACTGCTGCCATATTACTGCTCCGTCTTCTCGCCTATGGCGAGATCCGGCCATATGGAACTCCGACGTCTCAATCTATTCGATGCAGTCAGCCGTCTGCAGAAAGTTGCAGGTCGCCGGATCTACTTCGCTCGTCCTTCCTCCTTAGTCTCCATAGATATCGTTCTAACCGTTTCATTATGCACAAAAACTTCTTGGAAGCCTTCTCTGCCACTTGGACGTCCTGAGGACAAAATCTTCATTTAAAACGGGAGGTGTTGGATTATTATTCCAGCATTATTCCGGCGCATGCGCTTAAGGGGTTTGGAAGCCTGGAAGGCTTGGGAAGCCCGAGGGGCCCACAGGGCCCCCGTGACCTGGAGGGCCAAGCCCTGTTGGCAATGTATATAAGGGGCTTGGTTGCCCTCCCTCTCTAGCAGATAGATCCTTTTCCTCTTCACGCACACGATAGAGGATTCCCACCACCGTTAGGATCCGTGTTCGTCACTCCTGGGAGATCTCTGTGCCCGGCCCCCATTGGGGCCAACAGGATTACATACTCCTACCAACAGGTGGCGGATTTGCCGGGCACCCAGGTAGTCAGGCTCGCTGCCTTGCCTCAAAAGTTCTTTCATATCACAAAAGCTTATTGACGGCCCCTCCCTGCATCCCTGTTTTCTCCTTGCCTCTTCCGTCTAGTAGGACAGGAACGAGCCTGGGGATCGATGCTTTATGGGAGTGGCCCCAGACCCCAGAATGCCAAGAAACATAGGATTGTCTTGCATCTTCTAGCCTGCGTATGGGATGATCGGGTTTGCTGTTTATTGGTCTTTGAACAGCGACTGGCCTGTTTCGGAAGCAGGTTGTTGTGGCGAAGTGATACACGGCGTTGATTTGAGGTCGCACAAAAGCTGACTTTGACAAGTTTTTTTCTTTCAGCTTTGCTTTTGTTGGCAGGTCTATCTTCGTGAGCTAAGACTTCTTCCCGAATAGGTGAAACATCGCTAAGCCACAACCAGTGGTTTAAACCCAGTCATCCCGAGCTGGCTGGGTGGATCATAATTAATACTGCATGCGACCGAGAACGGATGCAGGTCTAGCCTCACCCGTCGCCGAGTACCAAGGAGTCTTCGCTTTGTACAAGGCAATCTTGTCCCACTGACCTAACCTGATGCTCCAGGTCTAGCCTACAGATGGTATATCAGATGGGACTCGTTTTCTGTCTAGGCTGCTCGCATGACCTGTTTTCTAGACGGTACACGCTTACAGGTCACCAATGTTTACTCGTGTATTCTTCACGAGCCTTTGACGTGGCGTATCTGGCAGTCAGGTACGCGCAGCTTCAGGACGAGAGGCTAGGCCTGGCAGTGAATAAGGGAAATAAATAACTCAACTCAATGTTATCCAGCTATCGTTCTCGACAAATCGCTTTACATCATGGGCGGCCTCACAAGCGAAGCATTGGTGGGCTCGACGAAAGCAGATTGGAAGCCTGGTTAGTCTACCTCCTTCAACCACCTGCGTCTCCCGTCCACATAGCAAGAGTTTCGTCAATCCTCCTAGTCAACAACTCCAGACTCCACTCTCCTAACAGCCCAGAGCGCCTGTTTCATAGAACCAAGAACCATGACAATCCCTCTAGACCGAGATTGGAGCGCGGGAAACGTCGACATCAAAACATTGAGCAATCCTTGGTTTAATGGGACCGCACCGGTGGCATTGTGGCCGAGCATGGATCAAAAGAGGATCCACCTCTGGGGAGGCAAATGGTCCGGAGCCTCTCCAAGCCTACGGACCTTTACACCAAACTCGCCCGGAAACGCCCAAGGGCAATGGTGCACGGATGGGAGACGGCCCAGGGACTCCACCACGCAAGAGCCTATCTACCGAACTGCTTTTGGCAGCTGGGCCAATTGCAAAGGATTGGGCTTTTACCTCGGTGGGACAATTGACACAACCACCGATAACACATACCCCAACCTCAAAAGCTCAGACGCCTTTGATCTTCCGGGGTTGATCATCTACGACCTAAAGGATGGTCGATGGACGAACCTGACAGCGAAAGGGTTTGGCAGCGACAAGGCCGAAGGAAAACACATGGACGGAACTGCAGTGTGTCTTCCAGGCCTTGGGACCGGAGGGCAAGGGGTAGTGGTTTTCCTAGGAGGGCATCACAGGAACGGGTATGGGTAGGTGGACGAGAAGCTCCGTATGGACAACACACTGCTTTTCGACATTGGGACGAGGAAGTTCTACAGCAAAAGACGGCCAGCGAACAAAAACGCCCGATTACACCTGCGCGGTTGCCGCAAAAAGCAAAACCACCAAGGCCTACGAGATTTTTATGTTCGGCGGCCAGGGCCAGGAACCGGCCCAGACCATGGTGCTGACAATTCCTGGCTTCCACTGGTTTCAAATCATTCCCAACGTTAGGGCGTGTTTGGTGGTAAAGGTGTTTTTTGTTTTTTCCATACAAAAGCTATAAACCGACGGTTTTTTCCAAATTTAAATCTGATGTAATTTTTGCAAAACTTGATAAAACCAAATTTTTAACAGTTAATTAGTTCTTTTTTAACTAAACGTTTTAAGCTTTTAAATGCACTTGTTGGTAAAGGGATTTCCAAGCACCAAAAAACTAGCAAAAAACAAAAAACCAAAAAACCATTTACCACCAAACCTGCCCCTAATCTAGCGCCAGATGGCAGATTTCAGCATACCTGCGCAGTGGTCGGAGCTGGAGGGCGTCAGATGATTGCCCTAGGCGGCAGAAGTCAAAAAGAAGATGTGGAACTATTTAAAAACCCGGATCCTTGGGGGAAGGGACCCAGGTTTTGGATATGACGGAACTGAAGTGGGGTAGCGACTACAAACACGCCGCTCCCGACTATCAACAACCTGACATGGTCAAGGACTGGTATTTGAACGCCTCGTGAGACCCTCTCTCTCTCTCCCTCTCTTCCTCCCTCCCCCTCTCTTCCTCCCTCGCCCGTTTGCAACACGCCCACTGTCGCGCCTCTCCCTTTGCCATTATCCTTAGCGATAAAAAGGCTTTCCATCCCCACCTAACAGGACAAATGACAGAAAACTTCAAAGCATCGAGTGGAATCCAAGCACCAAGGTGGTTTTTGAAGAGGCCATGAAAGAGCTTGCCGCCAGCGCTTTATCGCCGGCCAAACCGTCAGAAGGCGGACTCCTCGCTGGGGCCATCGCAGGCGCGACCGTCGGAGGTCTTGCGGGTCTTGCGGCTGTGGCGGGTTGCATCTTCTACTTCCTCTACCTCAGACCACGTCGGCAGCGTAGGCGAGAGGAGGAGCGGCGGCAGGGCCGGTAGAGCTGTCAGGTACCGACATCAACAACGACAGACAGGCCCAGCACGGGCCAGACACCCTCTATCCGATGCCGGAGATGTACCACCCGGTTCCGGAGACGAACCGGCTCTCCTCGCAGCCGACCACCTGGTCTCCCTCCCCGGACATCATCGAGGACGGCTCCGTACGGCCCAACGCGACGCCGACCCAGCAGAGCTTCCAGAATCCTCAGGAGTTGGAAGGTGGCAGAGTCGAGACCGCGCCCTCCGGTGGTGCTCGTTGAACTTGGAAGGGGGTTATGGCTTGTTGGCTGTGGAAGGGGTCTTCAGGGGTTGCGTCAGGGTCGGCCATCCGGATGTGAAAACGGCTAAGACGAACGTCCACTGTTGGGCGGAGCCTAACAAATGGAAGAGCGAGAGATGATTTCGGTGCACTTCCTATCATTTGGGCATCGCAACTAAAGCAGCATCGGTGGCGTGACTACCCCACCCTTACTGGGATGATCGAGGTAGCTCTTTGACGAGATCTGCAAGCATCGAGTTGAAATGCTCCCTTTGTTTCTCACTCATTCCTTTGCTCTCGCCAGAATCACCTTTTTCAGCGCTCACCTTCTTGCCTGCATAGAAAATGTGCGAGGTTAGCATTCGTTTTGGCTTCTCAAGACATGTTTGGGACCAACCTTCGAGGAACTCTTCCAGGAACTTTTTGAGGAGCGTGTTGGCTGCCACCCGGTCGTTTGGCGGGAGTTCGGCCTCGTGAATCGCCCGATACTCTTTGAGAACTTCGATCTCCTTTCTTTCAACTCTGGAGACAGATTCCTGCACGGTCTCCCCCTGATCTGCACTGCTCCCGGCGTGGCCTTCACGCGGTGGTGGCTGTGCCAATCGCAGCACCCGGTCCAGCAGGTTTTGCGTCGTGGTGGCATCAATCCGGACCTCGCCTTGGGCCTGTGCGC
The DNA here is from genome assembly GCA_000733355.1 of Falciphora oryzae. Classification (NCBI taxonomy): domain Eukaryota; kingdom Fungi; phylum Ascomycota; class Sordariomycetes; order Magnaporthales; family Magnaporthaceae; genus Falciphora; species Falciphora oryzae. The sequence continues at coordinate 29,180 of JNVV01000104.1, forward strand.
TGGAAACGGCCTCCTCCCTTGCTTTCTGCTCCTGCCAATCCAGCATCTTCCCACGGCGAAGCATGCGGGCCATGGGGAGCAGCCGGTATAGATCGTTTACGGCGTCGGCGAGATCCTCTTGCCCTTTCGCCAACAGGTCATCAATGCTGGCGAAGTCCGTCAAGGGCATTGGCCGGCTGAGAGCGAGGTCCGCGTCCGTGGAATCCTCCAGGGCAAAGCTGGCGACGGCATCGACGAGGGCCCGGCTCAAGTCGAGTCGATCAGGGTTTTCTTTGACAAGCTCCGTCAGGATTGATTCTGCAACAGCGTCGTGTCAGCCTCACAGGTGCTTCTGATTGTGTGGTGTGATTCCGTACCTCCGATAAGGATAACATCAGCAAGGATAGTGATGAAAGCCGATCGCAGCTCGTCATACAGCCGTTCTTTCTTCTGTGGTTCCTCACTAGTCTCTCCCCGCTCTCCCTCTGCCGCGGCTGGGTTTGCCTCGTCAAGGATGACATCGATGGCGAGCGGACCGTGGAAGAGGTCGTCTAGCAGCTGGAACCTCGATATCAGGTGGCTCAACGACCTGCTCCTCGCATCGAAGCTCTCGACGCTCCTCAGCGCAAGCAGGCCGTGGTAGTGCAGATGCTGAACAACCCGGAAGCTGGACTGCGCAGTGCCGTGTTCAGGGGCCCCTTGCGACTCCACCGAACTCTCGAAGGGCGGTGGCTGATCTTGCGCCCGCTCATGTCGGTTTGTAGGCTGCCTAGTCGCGGGATTTGAACTGGGGACACGGAACGAGTGGTACCCCGGCGGTGGTGCCACGACTTCATAGAGCGCGTTGTTGATATCAGTGACAGCGCTCACCACTGCAGCCAAGTCCTCCTGGGCCTCGGTGCCCCACAGGAAGGACGCCCGAAGTTTTGCCAGTCGCCCCTCTTTGTTTCTCGGGTCCGCCTTGTCGAACCTGATCAATGCATCAGATAGCAGCTTATGGGCATCTTTCACGAAGCGGATGATATTGGTCCTATCGGTGTCGCTCATCCCTTGCAGAACGGCATCCAACCCCCCCGCCTCGCTGTCGACATACTGACTCCACCAGATCAGGCGGCGTTGCTGGAGGAACAGCTTTGCTTCAATGGACTTGAATACCGGATCGCCCGTCGTCTCCGAGGTAGCTCGGATGCGTTTGATGATGAGTGAGGTTTGTGTTATTATCGACAGGGCCTGACTCGTGATCACGAGAAGGGAAAGGACCTCCATATTTGCAGAATGCCTGAGAGAATTGTCGGATCATAGGGCGTGGCAAAGCAAAGGGGCAAGGAAAGGAGTAAGGCTGGCACGGAAGAGAAAGAAGAAACCAGCGGGCATTAGACGTGGTTTTGGGTGTGGTGACTGCGTTCCATGCGATTCTAGGCTAGTCTTGGCTGCCTGATGCATAGCGACATTTGATGCCAGAGCCCGTCCATCGCGCATTCGACGACCAGTCAGAGGAGTTCAAAGCTGCCACGAGCTGCGATGCTACGGTGGTGTTGAATTTTTCGGGGCTGAAGTCGGGCGCTAAACTGAACCAATACTTTGTCCCGTCCACCGCACTTTTTCCATTTTGATGTCGGCGGCCTACATCACTTGACATGCGTAAATGCGCACTTTGGGGCAGGCTGTGACGTGCAATTCTCGAAGGGAGGGGGCAGCTCCAAAAAGAATACGCCTCTCGCCGGCTATAAAAATGATGACCCTCTGCAAGAGTGCTGCAAGGGAGCATCGCCCGAGACTCATTCATGCCACGCTTACCTAACCAATTACCCCCTCAGCTTTCCTTCCCCTTGCACCTTCACCCTCCTGTCGCAATCCAGCATGCCTGAGCCTGTCGTGGTCACGAAGCTCGCTTTTGCGGGGTTCTCGGTCTTTTCCTCGCTCGTGAAAGGCATTTTCGAGGGCTATGGTGCCTACAAGATCTCGAAGGCCTTCGGGGAGGACTGGGGTAAGGCTCAGCGCAGGCTGCAAGTTCAGGAAGCACTGCTGAAGACGCTTTCCAGACAGTCTGATTCGTGGTTCAGAAACGACTTCACCAACGAGCAGGACGAAGTCACTAGCGCCTTGAAGCTCCAGCTGGTCTCCATCCACACCCACTTCAATGAATGCAACAAGTTAATGAAAAAGTACCACGATATGGGTAAGTGCCTTCCTCGATCTCGTCCTCGCCATAATTGAGACGTCTTCTGACCACACACCAGAAAGGAAACTTGAGGAAAAAGGCCAAACTGAAGGTGCTTCACCAAGACCCGACGGCTCACTCACGAGCACTCCGAGCAGCGACGAAAGAGTCGACAGCGCCTCTCCACCACGAAAAAACCTGGCCGAGGGACAAAAGGGGATCAAAGGATTTAACCCCTTCAGCAAACTCCGGTTGAAGATGAGGAAGAAGCCCGAGTCCGATCGCACGTCAAGCACTCTAATAACTATCTCCAAATCTACCTCGGTGTCAAGTCAATCGACGGCTGTCAATCAACTATCCCGTGCTGATCAATTCAGCGATGACCGAACCAGTGGCAGCGCTACCCCTGTGTTCCTCATCGAGGACATGGGCGCTGCCAGTGCGAAGGCTAGGCAGATGCAACACTCCTTGGGGCCTATTGGCAAGGTCAAATGGACGGTGAGCGACAGGGAAAAGCTGCTCGCGGAGATTGCAAACATCGAACGATGTAACACGCAGCTGGAGAGCCTGCTGCGGCTGCATCCCGCGCATGACACCACTGCTCTGCTAGGCCCTACCGATGCAGCAGGGCTCGGCCAACAGGTCTCCGATGCCAAGGAGATACGCCTGGGACTGAAGAGACTCCACGGCGCTCTCCTCAGCTCGAACCAATCAGGAGCAGACATCGCCGGCGTGTGCTTCAGCCTCGGGGTGATCGAGGAGCCCGTAAAGCTTGCTGAGGACCTTGCGGCCGAAGGTGCGGATATCTCGGACCGAAATCCCACTGGGGGCGGTCAGTCCTGGGTCTGGCCTTTACAAATGCATCCCTCGGGATTGTTGGCAAGCCAGTCGGCCCTGCTGTACGCAGAGACCAAGAGAGCCATACGGTCCGCCGACAACACCGGGAACGACACAGCTGCTCAGCCGATTGACTTCACTGCAGCCCTTGCAAGCCTCGATTCGACCCTGAAGCAGCAGGAGTACCAGGTACTCGGCCAAGTCAGGGGCGGCACCAAGGATACGCATGCCCTGATACGCCACAGCAGTGGCCCTTGGAAACAACTCAGCTCGCTGAAGGGGGTGCTCGAAGAGGAAGCTGCCAAGAACCAGATCACATTAGCGGAGGCCCTCCAAATGGCCCGCCTGGTGGTGATCGCCTACCTCCACGTGGGCGATGTGGCCGCAGTGACAGAGCAGCACCCTCGCCCAGAAAAGATCCTCTACTACGCCGACTCGACCGAGGACGCGACCGACATGTGGACCAACGCCGACGGCGACCGAGAGCCCCGCGTCCTCAGCCCCTACATCGCCGTCGGTCTCGGTTGCAGCAGGCAAAGTTCACCCCGACGCCGACCCCCGCCCGGCACGACCTCGGGCCTCTCCAGGAGCGCGACCAACCCGGTCGTGGAGCTCGGCCTGGCCCTCTTCCAGATCGGGGCCTGCGTCGCACTCAACTACGGCACGGACGGGCAAGGCTTCCGGCGCGCGATGAAGGAGGCGCGCCTGGGCATGCACGTGCTCGAGGCGCGGTGCGGGCCCGGCTTCGCCGAGATGGTGGGGCTGTGTCTCGACCGGCACCCGGACGTGTTCACGCCCGTGCAGGACGCGGACTACGAGCTGATGGAGCGGCTGCGGACGTGGTTCCGGAGGAAGGAGGAGAGCGCTATTTAGTGCTGGTGATGGACGTGTCGCGCATGCTGGCGTCACCGCCGTCGGCGAGCAGGGAGCAGCCCAGACGCCATCGAATGCAAGGATGGTACAGGTATGCTGTGGAATTGTGTGTGGTAACCTATGTAGAAATGACGAAAACAGTAGGTTCGAGATTGCACAAAAGAACTAAAGTGCGCGTGCGTGCAAAGTGCTCCCCGGCCGATGGCCCCCACGGTCCCGGCTATCTATCCAGAGCTCGCAGGGCCCGCCATCACCATATTCACCTCTAGGGCCACCCAGGGCACTCTCCCGCCCGAAGCCTGGGGCCAGTAAGACTGGCAAATGCGTTTTTGTTTCCCGATCAGCGAGAATCTCCGAGTCGAGGCTCACGCTGCGAGGACGGCAGGGTGCAGCCCCACAGGAGAAGCGCACGGGAGCCCGACTCAAGCACCAGACGTCGATGCGTCGGCCAACGACAGCCCTGTGACGAGACACCATCATCCGCGCCGGGCTCTCGGTTAATTACCGCTCCCACAGCGGCCGCCTGCAGCGAGCTACAAAAGTCCGCGCGGCCGTGAGCGGGCATCATGCACATTTCGGTTTGGCAGTCTCTGGTAGCTGCCGAGGACTCGACTGCAGCTACAAGGTTTTACAGCAAATGGCGTCGCCGGCGACACCCGTCGTCCTCCTCGTTTTCTCACTGGCCATCGCCTCGACAGACAAACCCCCAGCTCCACATTCTCCTCAGCCATGAAATTGGGGCGCACAGCGCTTGTTTCGCATGTGTCCCTACCCTTTCGTCCGAACACCGTAAGAATAATTACCTTTTAATCTAGCATGGGGCCTTTTGGAACAATTCTACGCAAAGGGTGACAGGCGGGTGGATATAAGGCAAATATTCATGGCAAAGGGCTCTGGGGAAAACTTAAAAACAGCACGCTTCCTAAAATAAAACGGTGTTTTGACGGGCGCAAGGTGCCAAGGCAGAAGACTGCTAAGTTGGGGACAAAACATCGGACAGGTCGCGTGGAGGCGGGTCGCAGTGGTCTGTGCGGTCAACCCCCAAAGAGGAAGGATTTTGACAGTCCGGGCAGCGGCCAGATGAGATGATGCATGGGGCGAAACTTGAAGATAAAAACCCGAGATTCCATCCCCATTGTTTGTCCAGCTCGACTCACCGCCATCCGCTCCTCAGGAACACCTCCTATCACCAGCTTTTTGTTTTGTTATCTCATTTCCTTTGTCTTTTCCTTTTGTTTAATTTCCTTCCGCAGCGCATCCATCATGCACTTCTCCGCCTTCGCCGCCCTCCTGGCCCTTGCCGCCACGCAGGCCGCCGCCGCGCCTATCATTGCGGCCCGCGACGGGCCGACCCAGCTCGAAGCCCGCCGCATCATCGGGGACCCCTTCAGCAGTCACAAAACCGCCTGCCCGGCTTCGGGATGCAGGACTAAGACCACCCCCGGGGGTTTGAAAGTTAGGCAGCTCGAGACTCGGGAGCCTAAATCGGCCACTTTCGGCAAGCCCACTAGTGGCAAGGGCGGCCGCGGCGGCGAGATGTCGCCCGAGGAACTTGCCCAATTTCGCGAAAACATGAAGAAGATCGGCATCACCCCGAACGCCCGGCGGGACCTCGAGCACCTTGAGGCGCGCCGCGCCAAGAAGAACCCCTTCGACATACCCGCCACCGCCTGCCCGGCCTCGGGCTGCGAAATTAAGACGGCCAAGGATAAGGCGGACATGGAGCGGAAGCGCCTCGGGCTCATGCGGAACTAGGTTGGGGCGCTTCACCGGGGCGCGCGCCATGTCGGTGCTGGGTGATCGGGCTATTCTTTTGGCGTTCATGGTAGTTCAGCGGCTGTGTTTTCTATTTTTTCCTTCTTCCCCTTCCACTTTTTATCCAAATTCTTCCTTTCGCCCATGCACTAGAACTTCCTGCCCAGGTGACATGAAAGAGATGTTCCCCTTTTTTGTAAGCAAAATACCAGTCTCTATGGTGCATGGGGGGTGTTCGGCTGGTCGTTAATCCTGCCTTGCTGGCAGCATCGCTGTCGTCGCCGCTGCTGCTCACAGGGCACGCAGCAGCGCATCCGCTTCGGCTCTCCTGAACGTCGATTGGTGGGGCCAAGCGGCAAGCAGAGCCATCGAGTGCGGCCGTCCATAGCGTGTGTTGCATCGCAAGGCCCATGTGCCCCCCTCAACATCGCACGTTGCCTGCGGATCGCGGATGGATAAAGGGCCCTTTGGCGGAGACGAGAATCACCCGCCCATCCCCCGGCTGTCCTGATTCCTGCGTCCGATTGATGCTAACCGCGCCCATCTACGGGACCACCCCTGCCCCCTACCCCTGGGTCGTGCCTTTGCTTACCAGTTGGCAGGCAACATTGCAAACAAGTCCCTTGCAGATGCGCCAGCCAACATGTCGCCCGTTCCTCCTCGGCTCGGCTTCCGTTGCGGCGCGGGCGGGCCATTGAAGTCCGCTTGGTCGCTGCTAGGCCTTAGCGCCGACCTCCGGGCCCCGGGCTGCTACATATTGAGGCCGTCCATCCAACGCCCACGCTCGTTCGCTTCTCCCGTGCCAACCCTCCACACCCCATCCTATACGCTTTTCCGCACCCGCAGACACTGCCCGCAGCCATGGCGCCCTCCATCACCCTCTACCACGGCTTCCCCGCGTCAAACGCCCACCCGTGGTCCCCCTTCGCCGCCAAGCTCGCGGCGCGCTACCGCTTCGCGCAAGTCCCCTACGACCTCGGCGTCAGCTCGCCGCGCGAGGCTCCCCGCGGCAGAATCCCTTACGTTTCCATTCCCGGCCCCGAGGACCGCTCCCCCAGCGATCTCCTGGGCGACAGCACCCTCATCATCCGCCGCCTGGTGCGCGACGGCGTGCTGCCCGGCATCTTCGACGGTGGCACGACGACCCCCGTGCAGCGCGCGCGCGACCCGGCCCTACGCGCGCTGCTCGAGGACAAGCTGTACTTTTACCAGGTCCGCGAGCGCTGGGTCAACAACCACCACGCCATGCGCGGCGGCGTCCTGGGCGCCCTGCCCTACCCGCTCCAGGTCGTGGTCGGCGCGCTGGCGTGCCGCGGCGTGGCCAGGACGCTGCTCGGGCGGGGGACCGGCCGGTTGGCGGATGGCGAGAAGGCTGCGCTGCAGCGAAAGATCTGGGCCGCCGTCTGTGACCTGCCGGCCGAGGCGCGCGCCGAGGGCCAGAGAAGCAAGTCTGCTGCCGAGGACGGGCCGTTTTGGGTGCTTCGTGGAAGCGATCCTGCCGAGGTTGACGCCATTTTGTTTGGGTTTATCGCTTTGTCGCTAATATGCGCTGCGTATGTTTAGAAACACCCTTTTTGATCCTTTGCTAGAGTCCTTATGCTTACCCTGCCTCACTTCTGTTTAGAGCGCCCGATTCGCAAAAGATTATTAAGGGATTCCCCGTCCTGGTCGAGTATGCTTTTCGCATCCATGATCGATACTTCCCCGACTACGTGAAGTGGGAGGAGGGGTGGGATCGTGACGATTCGAGGCAGTGGCGAACAGGCCATTTGTTTTTTTTTTTTTCCATGCCATAGCCCAACCACAGTCGGGATTGTCGCCAACATTAAAGAGAAAACTCCTATTTCTTGAAGAAAAGTGACTCGAAAGGTCCACCGACCAGTCCCATTCCTATCCATCGTGGACGGCAGGGCCTACATGCGTGGCGTACTTATTGGCCAGGGATATTGCCGCGCTGTCCATGTTCTGTATCCTCTAACAAATGAGATATCCTCCGCGCTTGATGAATGCCCGAGCTGGCTGTCATCGGCCGCGTAGTCGAGCCCAAAGGTCCACTTCAGATACGTCCGGCACTCGCCGTACTCGCTGGATCCTGGCTCGCAGAAGGTTCCTGCGTATAGCATGACCATCAGGATGCACAGCTCGCAGGCCAGACCACGGAAATCGGAGTACACGGTGTCTCCTTTGACTGTTCATTGTTCCATTGCAAATATTAATCTGGAACTCTCCACGTTCGTCGCCCAATGGAAAGGATTTGCCGACCTCTCGTAACCTCGCTATGCTTGTCGTTCATCCTGGCCCATTCTATCCCTGAAATAAAGCAGAAAGCATACGAGGCGGCAAATGGCAAGAACCACATTGCGCCCAGGCCGACGAGCCCGAACCCGACAGCCCAGCAGTACTGGATCTAAAGCGGGGAGCTTAAATTGCGCGATAGTAGCTCCAAAGCCTCAGCGACTGCCGTGCTGTTCGCCATAACGGCAGCAAAACTGTTGGTCACCTGCTCCAGGTCTCTGAGGGCAGGATTCCCGCGGTCTAGGGAGATGAGGTGCGGTCAGTAACATGACGGGATTATCTTTTCGCCCCAAGGCTTTAGGCGTACCGATGCGCTCGACAGCACGCTTGAGCTGACGACGGAGCGCCGACTCGGGGTTCGCGCCGGTCCAGTTCCGGATCCTGCCGATCGTCCACTTGTTACTGCTCGGGCCCGGGGAGCGTCCGGGCGTACGTGGCCTCGGGGGCCGTCGACTGGGACAGGCCCGAGCCGAGGAGGACGGCGGGCGGGGCGAGGGTCTTTCAAGGTTTGTTAGTAAAAGAACGGCCGAGATGTGGTAGGTTCTGTGTGTTACCTTGAACTGCATTATGCTTGTTTGCGTGCTTATGTGTGTTTAATTGGTTATGTTCAGGTTAGGGACTGCCAAAACCCATAGGACCCATAAAGGACCCAAACCCATTGGACCCAAACCCAAAACGGGTACCTATTGGGTACCCGCTATAGGTTTTGGGTTTTAGGTTTAGGTTTTTTATAGGTTTGGGTTTTGGGTTTTAGGTTTTCCACGGGTCCAAAAAATGTGCAACGGTAAAGCTTTCGCATTTTTTAGGAATTTAAAATGTTATATTTGAAACATTTTTAAGCATAAATATAAGTTATTAGGTTGGAAAAAGGTAAAAAACTATTTTAAAAGCAGCAAAAAGGACAAATTGCGAAATATAAAAGCTTTTTTTTTAATTTTAACTGGTTTTTAGGCTAAAATTACAAAAGAAAGAACGTTATTATAACCTTTATTATAACCTTTTAAAAAGGTAAATAGGTATAAAACTAATAACGTAATTTTTAAAAACTGTAACTTTATAAATAACCGTAAAAAAAAAAAAAAAAAGGAAAATTAAGGGATAGGGTTCGAGCGGGCGTTACTAAACGGTCGGATCCTAAGCAGTTATATATGCGGCCGCCGTAAAATTAGCGGGCTCCGGGGCGTTATTAATTAGCGCGATGGCTTTTTTAATAAAATTCGGGGCCAACGGCGCGGGAAATATGGAGTAAAAATTAAATTCCGCGTTTTGGTTAGCCTTAAGCTTTGCAACTTTTTCGTTATCAAATTCCGGCTACTTGCGCTTTAAAAGCTTCTAATAATCGTTTTTTAAAAACGATAAAGGAAAGTTATCGTCGGAAAACTTTTCGGGTCCAATCGAAAAATTTTTAGCGGCTCGAAATTTAGCGGCGAAATTTAAACGATAAATAACAATAGCGGTACCGGAATTAGCGTTAGTTCCATTTAAAACAATAGCTTTAATATATAAATTTATTTACCCTTTTCGACTTTTATAAGCCATAGGGAGTATCTGCTAATCTAGGTAATATTGTGATAAAAACCGTACCTCCGGTGTTATATATAACACCCCACACAGGAGCATGGCCAGCAGCCGCAAGGGACGCCACCGGTAACCACAAAGGAGGCCTCCGGGTGGTAGCCGGAAGGGCGTAAGTCCTAACGGATGTGCGGATCAGGAAAGTTTAATTTTGCGACACGCGCGCCGATCAACCCCCGCAAATCAGCCCGGCCCAGAACCCTAAAAGGGACGAAACACATCCGGCTCCGACGGACGCCGCAGAGGAGGCAATTTGCCGATAACAACCGAAAGGCAGGCCCCAACGGACGCCACGGAAAAGGAAGCGCGCCAACGACAGCCGAAGGACGGACGGAGGGCTAAAGCATGAAAAAGGCCCGAAAAACCCCCTATAAAAGAGGTCCGGAAAGTAAGCTATCGTTTTTGTTTTTACCTATACCATAAACTTATTAAGCCCTGCACGAATACGATTGTTAAATTGCTAAACCTTTAAAACCTCCCTACGAAAACCCCCTTTTTCCAGGCCTAACACTACTATAACTGGCTATAATAAAGCGGAAGCTTGTTATAATTCGATAGCTTCCTTTGCTTAAACCTTTAACATTTACCAGTTACTATATCAGACTTTAACGATTTCGTTAACATTAACGACCCAAATTAGGACGAGGATTTAGGAACGGGGACATCCACCCTTCCCTTTGGACGCGAGCAACCTACCCCCAACAACTTTCATAAATACCCTAACTTTAGCATCTATAACGTTATATCCTACATTCGTTCGCAGCTCGTTTATTACGTAACGCGAAATTGCATTCCTATCAAAATCCTGCCACAATTCCAAAAAGCATTTATGGAACGGAAGGCAATTCGCAAAACCTTTAGCCTCCCAAACGATTCGGACGATCTAAATCGCCTTAACTATAAGCCCCAAATTCCGGCTCGTTCCTAAAATTTAACCCCAAAACAATACGGCTAAAAAGTTAACCGCTTGTTAAAAAAACCCGGTAACTAATTAATACCCCGGGCACCGTCGCACTACACCCTAATAAAGGACGACGACGAAAAAAACGACATTTTTCCTTCGTACGATAAAAACAAAAGCAGTTACAAAATCTTATAGAAAATGCCCGAATTAAAGCTTCTAAATTTAATGTAGGACTTCGACCATTAAAAAAGCAAATTTAACCTTACGTTCGAAACCAATTTTAACGGCTTTACTACGGCTAAATCGCGCATTGCAACCGCTATCGGAACCTTCGATAGCGACCTTAATTCCGCCTATAACGGTTCGCGCAAAGCCAGCCCGGTATTGGGCCTATATTGGCGCAAATTCATACGATAGCTCCGCAACACCATATTACGAAAAGATTTTTCATTTTTAAGGGCTACTAACAACTTATAGCAATTTATGCAAAAAAATAACGAAAACCCTAGTATTTTCGCAATACGGTACCGACGTATATGCGGCGAAATAGGACAAACAATAAATATTAACGGTTACGTTATCCGTTTAATTCCCGCTTTAAAAATCTAAATTACCCGCGGAATATATTATAAAACGGAAACTTTGGAAAACTTTATCGCTATAACGCAAATTTTTTAGGATACCCTAAATACGGGTGCTCGCGTTTCGTACGACGAGAAAATTTTTTTTATAAATCTTCCTATAAAAAGGACCAAAAGGAATCGAATAAAAACGGGAAGTACAAATTTCGAAGCAAATAAAAAAGGCGTAACTAACGTAATGGTAATAGCAAAAGCAACGGACGCTTGGCGTTTTTAAACGCTGAACGCTAACGACGCCGGGACGAAAGCGTATGCTTTAAATGCGGCAAACCCAACCATATAGCGAAAAATTGCAAAAACCCCTTTTCCGTTACCAAACTTTCGACCAAAAAAAGCGAATCCCCCTAAAAGGAAAAAGCTAAAATTAACTTTTTAAAGCGCCGAAAAATGGAAAATGGAAAAAAGCAAAGCGAAAAGCGCTAAAAAAACTAAAAGGGAACCCGGTTATCCCCGTACCAACGTTCCGTAACAACCAGATACGCATAGCCCCTACGCTCGTCATTAAGGGGACCGTTAGCTTTTCCAACAGCGGCCCGAAAGTTGAGGTCGAAATCGGCCTAAATACGTTCGCCGAAATCAATACCGTTTCCATCACCTTTTGCAAATCCTTAAGCTATAAACTATGCAACCGTCCCAAATATAATTACTAATCCCTTACTTTCGCCGCCGCAAACGATTAAGGCGTTAAAACTTATAGCGTTTACCATTTACGATTAAACTTTCGTAACCAAAATGGCACTCCGGTGGAAGTTATCCGGCCATTTTTCGCTATTAAACGAAATTTAGCAAACGCCCCTATTTTTATAAGCATATTATTAATACAAAAATTAGCTATAAACCTCCACCCGGTTAAAAGCACCTAATATTTTAACTAACGTTTTCGCATTTATTAACTATCCGTATACTATTTCTAAAAAAGCTTTCAAACTAAAAATCGCGTACTTATTTGTTCCTTTCGTTTTAACCCTTTTATTGGCAGTACCGGAAAGGACGACCTTTTTAAAAACCGTTTAAACGAACCGCCAAATTTAAAAAACGTCCTTATTGTTATAGCGTGGCGTGCCCTTTCGTGCAGCCTGGCCTCACAGAGGGTATTTGAGCCTTCAATTAAGTCAAAGTCCCAGCTTTGGCTTAGTCGTCCTTTTGGTAGCAAGTGGGCGGAAGCTCCTACTGCCGAACCGTGACACTTATAAATTTACAGATAAATTATTTTAACGTATTCGACGTCCGCAAAAGGAAAATGCTTCCAAAATATAGCTACGGCGACTATACCATTAATTTGCTCCCAGGTAAAAAGCTCTCGTAAAAGCAAATTTACCACCTATTTCCAGCTAAATTAACGGCATTTTAAAAGTATTTTACCGATGCCTTCGCACAAAGTATTATCCGCGAATTACAATCACTAGTAAAAGCCCCTATTATTTTCGTTCTGAAAAAAAACGGCACGTTACGATTGTGCGTTAACTATCGAGGATATAACGATATTACCATTAAAAATAAAACACCGCTTCCGTTAATCGGAAAAATGCTCGACCGTTTAAACGGTACCAAATGTTTATCCAAAATCGACCTCGTTAATACGTATTACCAATTTCGCATTAAAAAAGGGAACGAATGGAAAACCGCGTTCCGTACTAAATACGGGCATTATAAATACCTCGTGCTACCGTTCGAACTTACCAACGCCCCGGCATCGTTTTAAACCTATATTAACAAAGCCCTACGGGGCTTAATGGACGACTTCGTTATCGTTTATTTAAACGATATCCTTATTTATTCCGGTAATAAAAAGGAGTACTAGCACTATTTAAAGCTGGTTTTAAATCGATTTCGCAGTTTTAAGCTTTATACCAATCCCAAAAAATGCACCTTTTTCTAACAAAAACTTAAATTCCTAGGTTTTATCATTAATACCGAAAATAATATCAAAAAACGCCGTCGCGAGCTTAAAATCGCGCAACCGGACAGCCTTTCGAAATAATTCAATTTTAACACCGGAATCGAACTCCTCGCACCCGATTTAACCCAAAATCGATACCGTATCGGGTACGCGCCGACGGCGCGGGCCTAAAATCGATAAAAATCGATTCCGGGCTCGCGGCCAATCGACACGACTCAACGGTAAATCCCCCTAACGCGCCTCCGGACGCGCGGAGGAATACCGACACCGACAAAAGACCGGCGCGCGGCCGTTAAAAGGAAAAAAAAACGAAATCATTAACAAGCTAAAACCCTTTGTAATTAATAGAAAATTGCTGGAAGTTTTACAATTAGTATCAGAATTAACAAAACTAAAAGTCGACGCGGAAACGGCTCGCAAACGCGACGCTACTAAGGACGGACCGGTAACCAAAACGATACTATAAAAATTAAAAGCAAAAATATTTATAAAGGTAAAAAATATACTAATTGATACCAAAAAATCCTACGCCTTTGCCTTCGCCACGGACCTACCGGCCTTAGCACCGGACGGAAACGCGCCGAACCGAACGCGACAATAGTACCCGAATACGACGTATCCCCCCCCGCGATTTATACCGTTAAAAATTAAACGCGAAATAATCGTAACCGTAAAAAAAGCCCTGGAAACAATTAAAAACCGATCGCAAATCGACACCCAAAAAGCATTAAATAACCAACTTGGTACGGCGGTACGGGTAACGAAACGGCTCCAAAGCGGAAACGTAATAATATGCTTTTACGCAAATGCAAACGAATATAAAAAAAAAACGAATGGGTGAAAAAAATGTTTAAAAACCAGGCAACGATCCGGGAACAGACATATAACGTAATAATTAAAAAAAATAAAACAAACAACACTACCGGAAAACCCAAACCAATTTACTCGTAACCTAAACGCCGAAAACCAAAACGCGGAAATAAAATTAATACACGTATAACCAGCCCGCACCCCCTACGAATACGCTATAATATTAGTACGAATCGGGTCCGCAACCGCCGCGGACCAAATTTGCAAATAAAAACTAATAATACAAGCGGAACTATTTAAATGCGAACCGTTTACACCAAACGCCAAAACCACCCAATATTACAACTGCTACAAATAGGAACACCGACAAAAGTTTTGTAAAAAACCAGGCTGCTACCCGTACTACGGAAAACCGCAACATTAAAAAAAAATTATTACGACGCCCACCCCTAATATAACAAAACCACACCTAAATGCGTAAACTACGGCGAACCGCACCCGGCGTTTAACCGGGGTTACGAAATAACGTAACGGGCGATTAGGAAAACGAAAAAAGCATACCAGAACCGGCCAAAAAAATTTATACTAAAAAAATCAGCCTTTAAACAAATAAAAGCTACTACCACCTTCCCCATATTCCAAACGCGCATACCCCCCGGCACCGGAAAACCACCGAACCCTAACAAAAGGCGCAAACAAAACTCGAACACAAATAACAACTTCCTAATCCAGTCCCCCAGTTGCTAAAAACCCGGCAAACCCCGCAAAAACTCGCAGCCACTTAAAGGCCGGACCGCTATACGACCGCCACCTATAACAAACTACGCCTTTAAAACAAATTCCAAACTAACCCAACCCCTAACTACGGCAAACGAACAAATCCAAACAAAAGCAACCGGAAAACAAAAACGAATACCGGCCCCGTTAAAGCCGCCACCCTCATCCGAACCGCTACCGACAAAAAATAACATAATCCCGTTTAACGCACAAAAACGCTTACTAAAATCCCCATAATAATAACAATCCTATATTAAAATATAAAAAAAAAACCGGAAAAAAAACATACCGTTTTTTAACAAAAAGGAATACGATATAATAGCTATACAAAAACCGGAACTAAACCGGCACGGAAATTTAAAAAAACCGGCCGGATGCAATTATAAACTAATATATTACCAAATAAACATAAAATCGAATATAACACTATACGTCCATTAATAACTAAACCCGGTAACGTAAAAAAGCCGAAACGGATATAATTAAATAACAATTACATTACAAACCCCAATAAAAAACATTAACATTTATTTAATATATTCGCCAAACCCCTAAGCACTAAAAAATAGCATACCCTTTTAACCGAAATCGAAATAATACCGCCTCGGAACCACGCCGTACTAATAGGGGATTTTAACATATACCATTTAATATGGGATATGCATAATCGGGAAAACGTTAAATCCAAATTACTATTCGCGCTAACGCACTGGTAGCGGCTTAAATTAACGACGCTTTACGGGAAAATAACAAAAAAAAATTTAACAAACGAAAAAGCACTATTAATTACGCGTAAATATCCGATACTTTAGTTATTAAATACGAAAGCAAAAACAATAAAATAAAAAGGTCAAACTACTATTTTTAAATAATTTTAATCGATTAACGTGGTTCATAAGCGAGTGCCACACCCAAGCGAGTGCCACACTTCAAAATCACATATTAAACGGCGTTTTTTTCAATTAAATAACTCGCTCAATTTGGAACTAAATTCCACCAAAATTAAAACAGTTATATTTAACTTTATAATAATTATAATTTGAATTTTCCGCATTTTTATTATTACTCCTTTTAGGTTAGTTTGCAACACTGTGTAATACACTGTATACATTATGCAAACTAACCTAAAAGGAGTAATAATAAAAATGCGGAAAATTCAAATTATAATTATTATAAAGTTAAATATAACTGTTTTAATTTTGGTGGAATTTAGTTCCAAATTGAGCGAGTTATTTAATTGAAAAAAAACGCCGTTTAATATGTGATTTTGAAGTGTGGCACTCGCTTGGGTGTGGCACTCGCTTATGAACCACGTTAAAAGTTAAATTAATAAAGCGTTAGAAAATTGCGGGGCCGTTAGTAAGCCCAAAAGGAAAAACCTTATAACGGAAAATTCCATACCTAGTTCGGAAAGTGGTTAAATTTTCGGTGCTTACGGCTATCCGGATCCGGTAAAAGGTTTAGCGTATATCGATTTTCGTAAACACTTTTACCTTAGCAATACGGGCTATTATTTCCTTAATTAATAGCAGGGGGTAAACGTTTTTTTTAGTTAATGCGTTTAATTTCCGGTAATTTACATAAAAACGGAATCCGCCCCCGGCTTTTTTAGCGAATAAAATAGGTGCTGCCTAAAAAGTAGTACTAGTTTTTAAGAAGCTTTTATGGAGGTTTTTTTTTAAAGTATTATTTGCAAGCTTCCATTTCCTCCAACGTTATTTTATATAAAAGGCTATATTTTAACGTATTAGGATTTCCTTTAAGCTTAATCTGGTGGTCTACCTTTGGACGTTTGGGCGGCAGCTTATTAAAATCCGTTTTATTAAAGTTTCGAAATAGGTCGTAATATTTGGGTAAGATTTAATCCTATGCCTTTTACCGAAGCTCCTTTTCGTTATATAGCAATTAGTTTTCCAAACTTTTTTTTTATCCTAAATAAAGCGGTCGATTTCGTAAAAGTTAGTAACGAAGGTTTCGCTATTAGGGTCGGTAGCTATTTTATAAAAACCTACGGCTTTTAAGCAGGCTATATTAACCCGGTGCTTATACCAACCAATCGAATCCCTCTGTAGCGTATACGGGCCCTATGCGTTTTAAAATGGTGGCGGTACCTTTTTAAGCTTTTTTTCGAAAGCTTCGGGGGCTAAGCGTATTTATTAGGGTACTCCGGCCAGCTCCCGTTCCATTTTATCGATTTTTTCGTCCCATTTTACGGAACGGGGCCGCGGTCGAAATAAAAAGCGTAGCGTTATTATTAACGAGGAAGCTTTTTAAACCATAAGGGCTTTGCGGTTCCGTTCCTCCTCGGCCTGCCTTTTTAACTATCGGATGCGGGTGCGTACTTTTTGGATATAACTATATCGACCGTCCTTTTTTCGCCTATCTTTAGCCTTTATGCGGCGGTTACGCTTTTACACCTCCTTATTTTAAATTGGGTTGGTAGGAAAAGGAATAGCAGCGTTTATTTAAATATCGTAAGCGGCTAGCATTTCTAATTGGTTCTTTAAAAATAACAAAATCCCGTTGCGACAATTTAGCATTAGGTCGTATTCCGTAAAAAACTTCCTACTTACGATAACCTCCTGCTTTATATTAAATACCATTATAAGTTAATTTTTAAACGTGCGGTTTTGCAAACGCAAATAAGCTATTATTATTACCTTTATTAATTGCATCTCTTTTCTTTAATATCTTTTCATTGGCTTCGGGGTAAAATTAGTAATTAGTTTCGCCTTTAAATACTTTTTTATCTTTTTAACCAATAGGAAATTAATAAAAATATATCCGTTCGTTTTTATATCAAACAACGCTAATGTATTAAAAAAAAGTCCATAAAATGTTATTAAGCATTTTAATATAAAGGAAAGTTTTTTTTAAATATTTAAATAAAAAATTTAAAAGCTTTTTTAACATATTTAATATTGCCAAACTTATCCCTAAAAAGGAATTTAATTGCCCTAAAGCTAAGCGTTTCCCAAATCGTCCTTTTCGAAAGCCTCGCGAGCGGATTGTTGCTATTGGAAGCGCTCCACGATCGCGGCGATACGGGCTTCGCGTTCGATATTGCTAGGCTTTTTAAGGCAATCGCGTAAAGTGTAACCGACTTCGTTGCAAATAAAGCAACGGCCTTTAGCAAACCTTTTGCGCATTTCGTCAGGAATAAAACGTATTGGAGCGGTAGCCGCTAATGTCGGTCGAAGGTTTCCGGGCCGAAAACGGGCGGGGTTACTGCGTTTATCAGTGCTTTCCAGAACCTGCTTAGGTTTATTAGCGCGATTTTACTAGTTCTTTTTCCACTACCACGCGACCTTTTATACGGTTTTAGCGAACTTTTCGAAACCGATGGTAAAATCCAGGTAGGCTATAGTTATTTAGGTTTTTATGCCCGGGAACAAACGCTCGTTAAACTCCCTTTTCCAATTTCCTTTAGCTACACGGCATTCGCCGGTTAAACGAACGAAATCTCTTTTAAATTTTGTTAAAAGAACTAATGTATTTAGCTTAAGTTGGGTGCATAGGCCCAACCTACCATGTACTACTCTTATTAGATTATCTACCCTGTACTGTTGTGGGGTTGTGCACAGGAGTAGCGGGCAGGGCTTATAGCGTACCCGGGGGTGGCTTACAGCATCTACAGCGCTTACCGAAAGCCTGAAGGTAGCCTGTAGCCCCTGTAGGATGCCTAAGCACCCAAGTCAGCCGTTGTGGGTCGCACTGACTCGCCTACCCTGCACATCT
>JNVV01000105.1:12440-22877 GCA_000733355.1 Falciphora oryzae
GAGCCCGACCTCGATTCCCGGGGGGGCAGAGAAATGCACAATTGCTGTGTGGACGAAAACATTGGTGCCTGTCGGAGCTCTCGCTGGAATTGAAGCGGGCGATCAAGCAAGCCACGTCACATCACATCGCACCCACGGCCAATGATTTCTACCTATTGGCTCAGGGCTGCAACAAGTAACACCGTGGTCGCGCCGGTCATTTTTCTACTGCAAAACTGAGCAGTGAGCGGCGCGAAACGCGGCAACTGATGAAATGTTCCGGACATATCTTGTCCAGTCCGACACGGCAGACCACAGCGTTTGGTCGCGTCGAGTCCGGAGAAACGGCACTCTTTCAGCAGCGTCTTGGTCCCATAGTCCCAATCGCGTCGACGCGAGACAGCGCTTGAACGTCAACGGAGTCGAGTACCGTCCACAGTGCTGTTTGCTGTGGCGGGCGTGTCAAGCCGACGTTTTGGTGTACGGCGTCTCCATGCTCCACCAAGACGTTGACCTCGAGGAAAGCAAAACTGCCGACGTGTCGCAGCCCGACGACGAGGAGCTGCTGTCGCTCTTCCCCATTCTTTCACGGATTTCGTGGCAAATAAGCTGCTCGGCTGGCTTGGGCGTGACGGCTGCACACCTACCATTGGCCGAGAACGCCGTGTGTATGTGTTCAGCTTCTGCTTCTCAGCCAGTTCACCCGCGCATGGAAGCTTCTCCGCTTCGGAGTTCGGCGTGCACACTGTCATAAACCAGTTCTCTTGGGAGACAGATCAGAAGGTTTTACAGCGCAAGAGTGACTGAGCCGAATTGAAAGTACCGGCTTCCCTGCTCCACAACTCAGTATCCTGCCGCAGGCCCCTTGGCGTAGTTTGTCGTGGTGCATCACGTCTTCTGAACCCGCGACAGAAGGTAATGAGTTTTCGACGTGAACCCAAAAAAAAAGTCGTCTGCGCCAAGGACTACGGTGTTCAATAGCAAGCATGGCTAACACTAACAATTATCACTGGAGCACCAAGAGCGGTTAGGTAGACTTTGTCCTAGAAGCCAGCTGCGTGCGTCCGTCAGCGCCGCCGCTCTGTTGCTTTGCCCACAGCGCTTCACGCAACTCTCCTTCGCCTATTGCGTTTCGCCTACGCTTTGCCAGCTAGAGCCTGCCTATTCTGCACCCATCGACGTCAAAATGTCCCAGAATTTTGGGATCCACGAAAGCACCGCTGGAATTGTCGGTGGAGTGAAGGACTCGTAAGAGGCTGCTCCCTGCATTGGTGCAATGAAATTCTAACGCCCGCCTGTATCAGCACGATCAATCAAACCTTCATCTCAAGTTAGTTCACATTTCCAGAGTTCCATATGCCTTTGCAAGAATCGACGCCTAACTCTTCGCTCTCTAACCAGAAGGGGAAATCGAACGCCGCTGCCCCAAATACCTCAGCGTAATCAACCCATGCGCAATCAAGAATAACATCCACGGGAATAGGGGCGACGCGCTCAAGGATTCGTACGGCTGGATCCTCGACCATCGCGACTTTGTACGATGGCGAGACGGAGACGCCCGCCTGCTCTGGATCAAGGGCGATCCCGGCAAGGGCAAGACCATGCTGCTCTGCGGCATCATCGACGAGCTGGGGCCTCAGACGAAGTTAGGCGACCCAAAGTCCGAAACACTGCTGTCCTACTTTTTCTGCCAGGCTACCGACCCGCACCTCAACAACGCCACAGCCGTGCTGCGCGGCCTCATCTACATGCTTATAAGCAAACAGCCATCGCTCCTCTGCCATGCTCAGGACAGATTCGACGACGCGGGCGAACCCGTTTTTCCAAGGGACAAGGCATGGGGAGAGCTACGGACCGTCTTCACGAACATGCTGCTTGATGGAAACTTGCCGAGAACCTACTTAATTATCGATGCGCTCGATGAGTGCATGGCCGGCCTCAACGATCTTTTGAAGCTCATTTTCGGGCATATGTCGTCCTGCGTCCAGTGGATCGTATCCAGCCGGAACCACATTGAGCAGCGTACACGGCTCGAACATTCGCAGTCGATCCTCAGTCTGGAGTTGCAGCAGAACGCGGATTCCGTTTCTCAGGCCATCGAAGCTTACATTGCCAACAGGACATCGCGAATCGAATCTCTGCAAGACGACCCTCTACTGCAGGACCATGTTCGACAGGTCCTCCGCAAGAAAGCCGAAGGAACATTCCTCTGGGTGGCCCTCGTCGTCCAGGAACTCGAAAACGTCGACCACTGGGAGGTGCAGAAGGTGGTCGACGACGTACCAAAAGGTCTTGATAGTCTGTATGCGCGGATGATAGACCAGATTGAACGACAGGCAAGCACAGCAGAGTACTGTCGGCTGGCCCTTTCGGCTGTCACGCTGGCCTACCGCCCACTTCACTTGCTTGAGCTAGGCGCTATGTCCGGACTTCCAGACGCGATTGCCAGACGCGCCGAAAGCATTCGGAAGATTGTCATGAAAAGTGGCTCCTTTCTCACAGTTCGCGGCGAAACTATCTATTTCGTTCATCAGTCTGCCAAAGACTACCTGGTAGGAACGGCCGCCCCAACCATCTTCCCGTCTGGTTCTGCAGCTGCCCACCGGGCCATCTTCACGCAGTCGCTGCATGTCATGGAAAAGACGCTACGGCGCGATATGTACGACCTGCGCGCCCTTGGAACTCCCATCGACCAGGCCAAGCAGCCTAAGCCAAATCCGTTAGCAGCAGCAGGTTACTCATGTGTCTACTGGGTAGACCACCTGGAAGAGAGCATCAAGGTCGACACCTTATACGACCTCCAGGACGGCGGCGCCGTCGATACGTTCCTCCGAAAACAATATCTCTACTGGCTCGAAGCACTTAGCCTTCGCCGAAGCATAACGGAGGGGATCAAATCCGTACAAAAACTCGAGCGCTTGCTGCAGGTACGTTATAGCTGCTACTACTTCTAAATACTGTCCTAACGCCACTGCAGGGGCGAGCAGGAGCGTCGGGATTGAGCGATCTGGTCCGCGATGCGCACCGATTCATCCTATACCACAAAGGAGTAATCGAAAACAGCCCCCTCCAAACATACGGTTCAGCACTTGTATTCAGCCCATCACGCAGTATTATAAAGGGGCTATTCCAGCACGAAGTGCGAAAATGGATTACGACCGAGCCAGTAATGGAAAATGATTGGGACGCGCATAGTGGCGCGTGCCTGCAGACGCTCGAGGGCCACAGCGACTGGGTCAGGTCGGTCGCGTACTCGCCCGACGGCGGCCGCATCGCATCCGGGTCGCACGACAAAACCGTCAAGATCTGGGACGCGGCCAGCGGCGCGTGCCTGCAGACGCTCGAGGGCCACGGCGGCTACGTCAACTCGGTCGCGTTCTCGCCCGACGGCCGCCGCATCGCTTCCGGGTCGGACGACGAAACCGTCAAGATCTGGGACGCGGCCAGCGGCGCGTGCCTGCAGACGCTTAACATTGGCACCACCATCTCCAATCTCTCCTTCGATCTTACCGGCTCATCTCTCAACACTGATATTGGAATGGTCGCTCTTTTTGACTCGCCGACAATGCCGCTGGAGCCTCAACGGCGTTGGCGGCGAGTCAACGACGCTCAAGAGCCGCAGGAGCCGCAAAAGCCTCAGTACCGAGGCTACGGCGTCAGTTCCGACGGCGTCTGGATCTCACGGGATTCGCAGCACCGGCTGTGGCTGCCGCGCGACTACCGCCCGGTTTGTTCGGCTGCAGCGCCGTCGGGGTTAGCCTTGGCGCTTGGCTGCGCGTTCGGACGCGTGCTGATTTTCGGGTTTTCGACTGAGGCTTGCGATTGAATTTGCGCGACTTTCAACGCGTGCGTCGATGGACTAATAATACACTTTTTCTTTCATTTCTTTGCCCTTAACAGGGTACAAGGGGGAGCGACAAATTTATTCTTTTTTCCCATCTGCTAACATAAAGCTGTTCTGAAAATTCTGGCACATTCCGTCCGATAGTGGCGAGATGACGTCTTCCCTAACAAAAAAAACCGGCTGTATGTTCCCTGACCAAGGACCCGCGAGTGGGGATGGCAACGGCACAAGGTAATCGAATCGTTCGGCCTGTCAATTGTAGGCTTCGACGCAGGTGTAAAGCAATCGCGGTGGGCGGCAAGTCGAGCACAATGTGGTGGTCGTTGCGGCAAGGGCTAAGCTAGGCACCACGGAGCCAGCCCAACGCGCGCCCCATACCTATCGGCTTGGGCCGCCTAAGCATGATCGTGTTCGGGACGACTCCCGCCCCAGGTTGTCACCGACCTCCCTAATTTCGACATGGAGCAAAATGAGTGGGAGGTCGAAAACATCGTGGAGATGCAGTTGGGTGCCGAGGGCCAGGAATCCTTTCTCGTCAAATGGAAGCGCCAGCGGAGCACAATAGCCTTTGATCAGGCTTGCGATCGGTCGCGGCGGGTTATCCAAACTTGGCATGTTGACATCGGCGCCGTTGGGATAGCAACCCGCAGAGCTGCTTTCCGCGGCGAAGCCGCACATACCTGTCGATATTTCTTCATACTGAGTTCGACCGCACAGACGGGGGGCTGGTGGTGCCAGGCCAATTACCACGCAGGCAACACGTTTTTCGAGGCGTTTGCAGCCTCCCGACGTGAACCTCCCAGTGTGAGCTAGGCCTAGCCGTCAGCGTACGCAACGTCGGCTTCATCGACAACGTGGGCTGCGTGGCCGACAGGCCCAAGGGGGCCGATTCGGCGCACGCGACACTGTCCTGCAGCGTCCTAGCGGCCTGTAGGACGCATGTGACGGGCTTCGAGGCTATCCTGACTGCACGCGCGACGTCGCCGGTCTGGCAAGCCCCAGCGGTAGCTCAGGGCATAGTAGTCGGGTGCGGAGCGGAGATCAAATGTCCTTATTTCGAAGCCGACTGGGCTCGCCAAGGCTTGCAGGTTGAGGCGGATGAGGCGAATTTGTTCGTCCTTGGCAAGGGAGTCATACTTGTGAATGGGGACAGGAGAGGTGATTCGGGCAGGGCTGGACTTGCCGGATCGCCGCTACACCATTTTCGCCCATGGTCGCTCGAAGGGGACAGAACAAGGACTGCTCCCCTCACCAAAAAAAAAAAAAAAAACGACCTCGATGTCACACACTAACGATCCCCTTTCACTTTTACGTCACATTTACAGCAGCGTTGCCTGTGCGGGGTATGGGGACGCGGTTTTGTCGAGCAAATTCGCACGAAGGTCGGAAACGGGGCAAACGGCATGTACGTACCAATACCCAGTCCGGCCATCGCATACTCACCATCACGACCACTCTAATGATCAGCGCAGGTTCAGATGGGCATATTGTCTAATGGAAACTCTTGCCAAATGCCCCAGTCCTTGGTATGTTACGGAAGCTCTCAAGCAGTTACCTTGCCCAATTCCCGCATTAAAAGACGCGCCGTATTAGCCGTGACATGACACTACACAAAAGGCCGAGAACTGGACGACGGGATGGCGCGACAGGAAGTGATGAGAAAAAAGCCCGGCGACGGTGAGGATGAAAGGCGAGGATGACAGCACCGCTAACAACCGGCTAAATCGGTGGTGCGGCTTGCCTGGGCAACCATGGTAGTCGGCGAACCACGAGTCGCAGGTCGATCGCAGGTGGAGGAACGCACATTGACGGGTCACTTTCCTAGCATCAATACCGAAAAACCGTTGTTAGCTGTGCTGGCTGCGTTCCAACCGCACACAGCGCCGCTCCCATGAATTGCTGCTTTTGACGCCATAACGCTGTTCATGCTCTTTCAATTTCAAGGTTCAATTTATTGTAGCTATCGCGGGCGAGGTTAGGATGTGGCTCAGCCAAGAACTGAACTGTGTAGCCATTTACCAGCGTGGATCATTTCTGCCGAGTGAGAACGATTCCTGTGTAATACCACTTAGCAAGTCGAAGGAGGGCAAGGCCAAAGGGCGTGAGGGAGGAGGGAGAGGCCAGAGGGGGTGTGGGAAAGACCAGAAGGCGTAAGGGAGGGGTAGGGAAAAGGGTGATGGAAGATAGGGGTTCCCTTGACAATTTATTTTCACACAGTCCCTCATAGCTTACTCGACATACAATACGCCTCGGCGTACTACGTAGTCTTCTGCGAAGCACCCGGGCAGCAGAGGTACTACGACGGATGCGGAGGTCCTTGGTACATATCTACCTAGAGGCAGGTCCGTCCAGGGAACCTTGCGTTTCATTGGAACTGGGGTGGCTGCACCGCCAGGGTGAACCACACCCACCTCCACAGACCTATTGGGTTAGCTCAATCAATTATCGTGGCGTCGCCCCTTGTTTGCAGTTGCCCCTGAGCTCAGCCCATTCCAGAGCAGCCGGACGCAGTTTCCAACGAAAATTCTTGATTGAACCAGCCGATTTCCCAGAAAATGCACATAGCCCGGACAACAAGCAGCCAACTGTCCACTCGGACTTGCACGCTAGAATTCTTTGGGCTCCCAGCAGGGGTACCCGCGCAGGCCCAAAGTAGTTCCGTCTCCCGGCTGAGCCTCTGCGAGCAGACCTTGGAGAGAAGGATTGACAGGCTGCGCTCGGCTCGACAAGATGATGGACTGGGTAGGGGTAAGGCCGATCGGCGACCAGGGACGGGAACTACACTGGCAAGTGGACGGTTTTGATGCATGCAACGCCACGGTAGGGTAGGGCCTCTGGAGCTTTTCGGCGCATCCACCCAACCCCTCCCCCTTTTAAACGTCGCCGCTGTAGCAACGAGTTCCTTGAGGTCACAATCGTCCGCCTGGTAGATATTTCTCCTCCTTCACCAACCCATCGACTGCCTCTCCGTCACGGCTTGCCGTCCACGTCCTAAATACCCGATCATCTAGGTCGTGAAACTCGTTGTTTACAAAGTCTGTTCAGCCCAAGAGGCGGCTGGGGGATGGTGACAAGGAAGAGGACCTGAAGTACAAGAGAGCAGAGAGACGGGAGGCCAATCAGCGGCTTCGAGTGCAATGGGTACTGGGCAAGATGCCTCAAGCTGAAGAAGCGTTTAAAACGACTGCGGCTGCGCCAGACGGGGAGACGAGGGCGACCAGGGCGACCAGGGCGAGAAAGGCGATCCGAAAGCGAAAACGTGGCGACGACGATGACGAAATCGCGAATGAAACTACGGACGAGACGATAGAACTATCACGTGCCCGTCTCTGTCAATCGTGTTCGCTTCGGGGGCCGCTGATCAGGTCCGGCTATCGCGTCGAGTCGTCTCTTCCGAGCTTGCAGGAGCGCCGTGTCCTGGTCGAGATCTCCGCTCTCTTGCGGGCTCCGCAGAGGCTCTGCGCCTGACGAGTCGCGGGTTAGCAACGTGTTCCGGTGTCGGGAACATCAACGTGCACAGCTGCAATCTTACTTGCGAAAGAGTCCGGCATTCCGCACGACGGCGAGTTGGCGCCTTGGAGACTGGCGTTAGCACGGCAGAAGGTTTTGCGGAAAAGAGTTGCTTGGGTCGATGGAGTGTGACCTCTGCCATGGACTCAAACGCACCAGGGAGCGACGGCGGCTAAGAATGATTGGTTATCGTCGCTTGTGCTGCAAGCTGCAAACATGAGAGCGGGGTCATTGCATGGCCCAACAAGACCCACATTTCGACTGCTTCGTGTTGAGTGTGCATCAGACATGAGAGATGGGCGCGGCTAAAGGATACCAGCCCCACCTTCATTCGGCTGCGGCCAATGCCTGGCCACGGAGCGGAGCGCCGAAGACCTGGCAGTTCTGGGGGCGGTTGCCAGACCAAGTCCAGCGACGTCAACACCTGCCTGGCCCAGCGCATCTACGGATTACGGCCCGCGCAAATGCCCCGGCTGGAAGCACATGACCGCCGTCTCGCACCGGCGGCTGCCCCTCTGGTGGTACACCTGCCAGTGTGTCTTCGAGTACTGGGGTGGCTATGGGCTTTTTCTCCGTCGTCGGTCCGAGGGGAGCGTCGGCGAACGCTGCCGTTGCTCTACCAAGGCGTGGGGATGAAAATGGCTCTAATCACTTGACAAGGTCGCGGTGCCTGCGGGATGTCAACGTGCGAGCAAATTCGCAGAATGGTAATCTCCCGAAAAGCGTACATCTTGGAAAGATCGCGGAAAAGGTTGTCGAGTTTGCCGGACCTGAGGAAGATTCCAGCCGTGACGTTCACGTTCATCAAAAGACGCCCTGTTGCTGGCCGGCCGAAAGAAGAAGCCGTGGACGATTTGCCTGAGAGCGGACAATTACGCCAATTCGACATGTCAGTGGCTCTCGGAAGGGAAGAATCGTGCGCTCCCCAGAGGCACAATGTCAGTTGAGACCCTGGCCTGGAGCAGGATGCCGATGTTGATAACCTCAGCGTTTGCGAACTGGACGACGTGGTCCTCCACCTTTTCCTGCCGCTACCTAGGCCATCCTTCTGGCTTTGTTGGCTGTGATGATGACGCAATTGCCGTGATTTGGGCCAAGACCACCACCGTCCCGAGAGCCGGGTCTAGTACTATCTGGAGCCGACTGCCAGCGTTTTCGTAGGTTTCCTGTTCTGTTTCCTGCTCTCATCCCTGGACCGTCACTATCGTCAGTCACCTTCTCCCCTGTTTATTCCACTGTGTCTTTATCTGTTGGTGAAATTGTCCGTGAGGGGTCGCTCCTGCTGCCCACCGTCTTCTCCGTCTAGTTCATCCTTCTCCCATGTTTTAACATTCAAGAAGCCTATCTTTTTTCTCGGCCCGACGGTTTTGGAACCAGACCTAAGATGGCGCGGAAGAGTCGCATGGTAGTCAGCGAAACGCTACTGTGATTAGATGGCGAGGTATACACGCTCTGAGAGGGGAGCTCCGGGGACTGGGAGGCTACAGGTGAACTGAAGTAGATGGGCTGTCTTTACCTGAACCTGCCTCAAGTCCTTCGAAATCTGCTCCGCAAGCTCGCAGTATATCCGGTTGTCGGGCTTCGGGTTGTTGTGAAACGCGGCTTCAAGAATGGCTTTATCGGCAGTGCTATACGTGGTTCGTTTCCTGCGCTGGACAGCCTGAGCCGGGTCGGCTTCCGCCTCCTCACCCTCGGTTTGCAAAGCGTATCCGCCACCGCCACCAGTGGCAGCAGCAGCAGCAGTCGCTGTCTCCATCTGATCGATCACCGCCGTGGATATGTGAAAGCTCTTGCAGATGGTCCGGGCGTCGTCAAAGTCCACGTAGGGCCCGGCGACGTGTGGTCGGCTGTGCCTCACGGTCCGTATCATTGGATGCCGAGCAAAGCACATTTTGAGCGAATTTCGTGAGATTTTGCGTATGCCGACGAGTTGCAGAGCGTTGACTTTTCTCTCGCTCGGTCTGTATACTACAGCATGCGAGCTGCCCTCGAAATGGAACGTTCGGTATCCTTCGGGGAGTGGGGGCGCAGGGCTCGCTGTGGCACCCGCACTGGGAGGTTCAGGTAGGGTGTGATGGCCGACACCACCATCTGCTTCTTCGTGCTCTTCGGCGGTGCCCTCATGCAAGTCGTCGTCCAGCGGCTGGACGTTGCCGCCCAATCCATATGCGACATCGGGATGTCCGACGTAAGAAGCTGGCTCGGTGAAGTGTCCTGACGTCAAAGGGGGGGCTGGGCTCCATGGCGGGGGAAGATCATCATCATCCTCCACGACGGAGGCGTGCGAGGGAGCAGCTCGGGCAGTCGATTCTTGTCCAACTCCACCCCATGCGGCAACAGAAGACCCTACGAGTAGAGGGTTGAGTGGATCTCCAGAGCTGAAAAGTCCACTTGGCTGGGAATCGACTTGGCTTGCGGGTCCGGTAGGGTCTTCACCGCAGGAATGGTCGGCGCCGGCGCTGTTGTTTTGTTCTCCATACCAGTCGTCCTCACTGTTTTGCCCGGGTGGCGCAGGTCCGTCACCCTGCGTATCTTGCTCATCGTAGCTGCTGACAACTGTTGACGCGGCCGCCTCCCCACTAGTTCTGGCCATCGATTCGAAAGCACCCATAGTTCCACGTTGCCTTATTGCCTGCAATATTACCGCTGCACCGACTTCTTGATCGGCCGCTCCGTAGTCGACCTGGTGCTGGAGGAGAGTCTGCATCTGATTTTCAACCTCCTGGCCGACAGGCGAAGTCGAAAGATGGTCGACAGCGTAAGGCAATTCGACGCGGGCATTGTCGTCTTCTTCCTGGCCCCAAACATCCTCATCGTGGTCGTTGTCCTCCAATGCATTGGGAGGCAGCGATGCCTGCGTACGGTTCCCGAGGAAGCAGTCTCGCTGCTGGAGGGAGGTAGAATCGGCCCTGCTGCTGCTGCTGCCGTGCTCTCGGCGCTTCCTGTGTCTTCCGGACGACGAAGATGTTGACACTGTTGCTCTCTTCCGGCTCGACGCTGATGCTGGAACGGAAGCCCGAGGGGTGGGTGCGCCTGATCTGTCGTATCTGCCGGCATCGATCGACAGGGTCGAATACTCGGACGAACTCGGCTGCCATATAGGT
>JNVV01000105.1:22898-35699 GCA_000733355.1 Falciphora oryzae
TCTCGCTGCTGGAGGGAGGTAGAATCGGCCCTGCTGCTGCTGCTGCCGTGCTCTCGGCGCTTCCTGTGTCTTCCGGACGACGAAGATGTTGACACTGTTGCTCTCTTCCGGCTCGACGCTGATGCTGGAACGGAAGCCCGAGGGGTGGGTGCGCCTGATCTGTCGTATCTGCCGGCATCGATCGACAGGGTCGAATACTCGGACGAACTCGGCTGCCATATAGGTGTTTCGAGGCCCTGGGCCATGCTTGGCTCTGCTTGGTTGCGAATCGTCGACCGCTCGTCATCGCTGACGTACGAAACTGCCACTGCGGTCTCGGACTGGTCCATGGCTGGAACAGGTAGAAGCCCTGCTCTTGCGAGGCAGTCTTTGGCCGGCCACCGCTGCTCCGGCCGTAAGACCACCATTGCTTCCAGAAGAAATCTTCTCAGCTCGTCAGGTCGTTCCTCAAAATCCTTCTCGAACTTCTCGATGATCTTCTTGGCCCATGCCGTCCCGCTGCATATGTATTGGTCTCTGAACTGTGGAAGAGGGCAGAGCAATTCATACACCACGACACCAAGGGACCAAACATCGACAGCCTCGGTATAGCTGACTCTGCCCTCGCCACCAGCCTCGGTATATTGGTGGTTCTCGTACACCTCAGGTGCAAGGTGCGAATAATTGCCGCAGATGGTGGACATATTGTCATAGTCCCTCGCCAGTCCGAAGTCACCGAACTTAACGTAAATGCCGTCTGCGTCTCGGTACTGGACCAGGATGTTTTCTGCTTTGATATCTCGATGTACAATCGGGGGGTCGCTTCCGTGCAGGTACTCCAGGGCTGATAGACATTGCTGGAGAATTGATACACATTCGGCAGCTGAGATGTCGCGTTGCTCGGCCAAAGATCTGCCAGGAACGTATTCCAGGTATAGTCGTGGGACATGCGTAAAGTCGGACCTGAGAAGCTTTACGACGTGAGGCTGTGGGTATATTTTATGTTAGAATAAAGAGTAGGATATTGAGATACTGACGGGGACGGCGGTATACTGACATGCTGGATGAGGTTCATGATGTGGGCCTCATTCTTCCAAGACTCAACACGGACTCGGCGCATGCGAACGGCCTTTGCAGAAGGCCTTTTGAGGGCATACTCCTCTCCGGTGCTGACGTCCCAGTAGTGGGTTACGGCCGCAAATGCCCCCTCGCCGAGCCGTTTACGGAGATGGATCGGCCCTGTGTCCAGCGTGGGGGCTCCTGTACGTCGCTTGGTACTTGGATGGTTCGCGATGTCGAGACTACCGAGCAGATCTTCACTGGCTGCTGCGGTGCTCTGAAGGAACCGGTCGACTTTGTCGATGTAAGCTGGTGACGCTACGTTGTGGGGGACGACGACGATCTGCAGTCGGACTGGGGGCTTGGCAGGCGCGGTGATAACGATAGGCAGCAACTTGAAAGGAGTGTGGTGCCCGCCGACGATCCATTGGAATCCGCGTCGCGCCCCGTGTCCTTGCTCGCCGTAGCTGACCTGGGTACCATTGAGAGAGCCCCAGTCTTTCACGATGGGTCGTTTCTCATCGTCGAAAGTCAGTGTGAAGTGGTGGTATCCGACGTAGGAGTCATTAGGCAGAACGACGTTGCTGTTTGGGTCCCAACCGAAAACGAATCCAGAGCGAAACCGGGGAGTGTCGCTGAGCCTCAGCTCGATGTATGGAAGGGCGTCCAGCACCGGAACGTTTTGGGTGCCGAGTGGCTCTGTCGACTGTCGCTCACGGTGAGATGGAGACTGCCGCTCGGAAGGCTGATCCCGTGGAATAACACAGCCCCGACTGGTCTTGAATGCAACTAGGGTGGCCTCCGGGACTTCTTCAGGGTGCTCCTTTGCATAGGGGTACACACGAGCAATGAGATCCGAGTCTGCCATGGCCAACTTTGCGTGTTTGACGAGAAGAACGGAAAGATAATAGTCTGGCGGGAAGAACGAAAACAAGATGGCAGGCTAAACACAAAGCACCTGTCACGGCTTGCTGCCGGACCAACCTCCACGTATATACCTTGAGGCAACACCATTGGCAACCATCTTGCGGCGCAGCCAAACGATCACAACTCACTAACAACAACCACGCGATGAAACAGTATATGTATTGGTAGGGTGATGTTAGCGTGGTGTGCAGCCAACCCCTCTCTTTCTTGGAGGGGCAACAGCGGCTATCCGCCTAACTTAATTGGCAGGCCTCAAGGGGTCGCGTTTGTCACAGCTGGAATGATCAAATTTGGTATGACGTGGACCCACCACTGCTCCGATGTCCAGGCGCAACAAGCTCATCTTTACCTGTAAATTTGGCTTCAATTTCTGTCTTGGGCTTCCATCAATCATCTCCTCCCTTGCCATCGACGACATAATGGCCAACACGCCCGAGCCGGGCACGTCAAGGGTGTCTGTACACGACATCCTCTGGATGGGCGCTGCGACCCTGGCTGCGTATATCCGGAAACACCTTGGCCCAACTGGCGACTTCGACCTTCTAGTCGACAGTCAGCACAAGCTTCCACTGTGCGAGCGTGAACAGCTCGCAGGCAGGCTTATGTAGGCTTCCCTTTCCCCTCTGCTTCCTTCAATCGTTTCTTGTTCGCTAATGGATTTTGGGGCGGTTTCTGAAGACGAGCCCTAGCCGAGAACCGATATTCCCGACCGCTTGATCTCGACGAACTCGACGCCCGCCTGCAAAAAGCATCATGCGGCGGCGCCAACCCCCTACCACGAGCATCTCGACCACTACCGCCACGATCTCGATCATCGACCCTCGGAGGATTTGAAGCCCAAGATCACGCTCTGCAGTTGGGGAGAAAGGAGGAGGCGGACGCATACGACCAACTCGTCAAGGATGGCTGTCGCCCGCTCTACCCAATCGAGCTCCTCGGCGATGTCTCCGCGTCCTTCCCAAGGGGCCCAATCATGGGCCTGGACAACCAGCTATACTACGTCGTCACCGGGAATGCCGACAAGTATCAGGAGCTGCTGCGGCCCTGGCTAGACGACATTGCGGAGGGCCGTTATTTTAATTGGTGGTATGGCGGGACGAGGGCAGATTATCCCTGGGAGGTATTCCAAAAGCAGTGGAAGAGATGGGCCATGTTCCGCAGGTGGCAGAGGGACAATCGCAACTCGCAAGAGGACGACGACGGCGGCTTCCCAGCATACCTTGAGGCGGAGAAGCGTGACGTGAAGCGCTGTTACAGCGAGCGTGTCGCAGCAAAAAAGCTGGCCGAGCTGGAGGCCGACCCGTCACGGCTCAAAGAGCGCTGGGAGGATGAGCAAAAGAGGCGCAAGTGGCAGCGACACTACTGCTACGAATCGGGCGTCACCGGACCTGCATTCTCCGATTACGTCGACGCGGTCAAACGCCGCCTGGCCCGACACGGCTTCACACGCCCCTTTGAGCTAAATCAAGACCCGAAACAACAGGGCAGGCTAGAGACATGGATCGAGTACCTCTGCTTCGAGTACTGGTGGCTCGATCTGTTTACGCGTGCCATCGAACGCCGACAGCAACAGTGCGATGAAGTGTGGCAGGATCTCAAAGACACGAGGGCGCTGCGGCCACGCGAGACGGCAAGATATATCACAACCGAACAGTGCGCGATGCGATGCGGGGATGAAGAGGACTGGGCCAGAGCAGATGTGGAGAGAGCGGAGCGAAGGAGCGACCAAATATACGCCGAGACTCAGCTCGATCCGCGCCGTTTGAGCATCCCGAAGCCGGAACGTATACGGAGGTTGCACCAAGGCACCCGAGACCTGCTGACTGCCAGGTGCCGGCTAGAACGGCTCGAGAAACGGAGTTGTCTCATTAAAGAGTTCAAACTTTCAGCAAACAGTTTAAAAGATGCAAAGAGGGACGCAGCGCGCCATCGCATCCTCCTTCCGTGGATCTTGGACCAGATTCCTTTGATCGAGGCCGAGTTGAGCCGAAGCGAAAATGCCGGCGGACTCGACGGGACCAGGGCGAGCAAGACGATCAAGAGAAGGCGCGACGACTCTGATTGCGACGATAACCCACGCCAAACGGGAATCGAAAAGCGGAGGAGGCTCAGCCCACGTCCAAGCAACGGCACGGTCGTCCTTGACAGCGAAATCCAGCAGAAGCAGGTGGTCCCCTTGATAGTCGGCGGCACTAAAGAGACTCCGCCTCGAGACGAACAGCGGTGCTCACGGGCCCGTGAGCCTCCCGCCGGGCACCCGCGTCGGACTCGAGCTGCCCGTGAAGCCGCGTCGCAAGGCCTGCGCCGCAGCGCGCGCATTGCAGCGCGCCTGACGTTAGTCCCTTTGGCTCAAACGTCCGGAAGAGTGCTAAGGCCAAGACAACGGGGTGAGCCTGCGCAACCTTCCGGATCACCGTCAGGCGGAGACGATGCGAGATGTCAGGCGGCGAGGAAGAAAAATGCAAGGAGTGGCGACCGCTGGGGCTTGTCTAAGCTTAAAGGGGTACATAAGTGAGTCTGGCGTCGGCATTCCTCCGAGACTGGAAACAAGATGCCTTGAACGAAGTACAGTACAAGTCCGCCATCATTGTTGGCGAAAAGCCGCTGGCGCTCACGAGTTCGTGTCCACACAATATCATCAAAGGATATCCAGCCAAAAAGTTGGCCGCAAATTACACGTAGCAGATGAGGACAAGGACGCCTTTTAACTCGCCCAGGTACATTTTTGCTACGGGCAACTTTACCGTCCTGGGCGGCCGGAACCCACACATGATCCCGACCGCGGGAGCGGGAGCGATGGGGCTGGGAGAGTGACCGGATCCTGTCGCCGTTGCTCGCAGTTGGCGCATTCGTCTTTGGCGGGCTTGTCCTGGTGCTGGATCGAGGTGCCGAAGCACTAGCCTAGTCGAGCGGCTGATGCGGCCGAACCTAGTTCACCTTCCGACTTAAGATCCCAGGACCCCGGCACCTGTTCCAAGTGCAGGTGGGGGCTGTACATCATCGTGCACGTCCTTGGTCTAGTCAGGTTGCTTCTGGAACTTTTTGGCTGAAAAGCAGAGCTGGTGTTCGAATTCAGCCGGAAGCGACCGTGTAAGCAGCATGGGTACGTCCAGAGGGAAGTTTCCCTAAGGAAATGAAACTTCATCCCCTGTCAACCGAAAAAAGCAGCACCCGCCCGGACACACATCCCAAGGCCACCATGCAGCCCGCTACGGTCGACCGAGTCGGCCGGTACTCCGGCGGCAGCCACAGCAAACTCCGCCCGTTCCCGGTGATCTATGCCCTGTCGTCACTGGCGTCTGAGCCGTGGAAACGGGAGGCGCCAAGTCAAAGGTCACCGTGGCGAGGGGAGGGGAAGCAGCAGTTGAGGAAAGGCCACGATAATACCGGCCCGCATACCGACCAATGCGTGCGTGCTCCGTGGCAGAAAGAGACTCGGTTCCAGGAATGGTCGTGCGACTAGGGCAACCCTGGCGGCCCAATCCACGTATGAAGGTGGACGTCGAGGGAACGGCCGAGCAAAAGGATCTGGCTCGCGGGTGGTTGCTAAGGTGATTCCGGGCGCGCGAACCAGGCTGTTGAGGAGCCCGAGGAGGCGCAGGACGCGTTCCGGGTGGGAGATGAAGCGGTGACATTGGCGCGAAGCAGGACATTCGAGACCAGACCCGTTCGCGTCTAGCACTCAGTCTCCAATCCCCACCCCCGAATGATCTAGCGGAGCCGGGTGCTCGTTTAGTGGATCAATTTTAAGCACTACCCGAAGGCCCACCCTTACTGCCACCATCCGGTCCTGGGTCTATAGCTGAGGAGTGCCGTCATATCCACCCGGAGCACCAGGTAGGCCGAAGGATTCGTGCTAGTGCAGCTCGCCCGTTCCACACTGGGCCGGTTTGTGGGGCCGACAGGCGTGGATTTGCGCCGGGGCCGCGCCGACATACAGGGGTAACATTGGGCTCGGCGTGCGCCTTAGAGCTCTAGCATATCAAGGTGCAAATGCGTGATAAAGACACGGGTTACGCTTACTTCGCGTCGGCCACGGCTGCAGCGGCTGCACAGGTTTGCTAAACATCCATGGTGGGTGTGACGTGCAGAGAAGCCGCCACGCAAAACGTCCCCACCCGTTTCCCTTCAGCTACCATGCTGCCTAGTCAGGGATGGAGATGTCAGGTGGCGGAACGCGTACATCGGGCGTTTAGCCGTCTCGATGTGTGCGGATCTCGAATATAGTCCATTTCAGAGCAGATCCCCGTAGGCCTCCCAAATCAACTTATCTCAAACACGGACAGTGGAAAGCACAAGCAAGCGAGAACACTGCGGCCAGAGTTCAGCTAATTGTTTTGCCCGCTTTCCACAACGTATTAGCGATGGGCAACTGCTCGGGCCGGTCCAGTTTTATATGTACGGCGGACATGGCATCTGCGAGAGCCGGGGAATGGACCGTATGGACGATGCAGCACCAACTAGCCGCCGAGGTCGGCGAGTGCTTTTCGGTGTCCTACGTTGTCTTTCGGTGGTTGTAGAGACCTCGGTGAATCAATGCGGTACCTAGTATTTGGAAAGTCGGTAGGTAATTTCAGCCCGTGGTCTTCATGCAATGGCATGGGGCGGACTTCGTTGGTCCGCCCCTGGGCAATACCTGGCTGGGAAAGGTTACGTCTGGCCGACATTTTCTTCCAGGTCGTGGTGGGACGCGACAAACTTAAGAGGCCATCAATCCGGCAGGACATTGCGCGGCTAAAATCACCCACCTACCCCGCGATCCCGTCCATTTACGCAGTAGGCTGGCGCTGCGCCTAATGATTGGCTGGCAACTGCCCACCGCCATCCTTGGAAAAATTGTGGGCCCAGTGGGCGGGACAACCATCGCCAGCCATTTCGCACATGCCATTCCACCTTAAAACCTCGATTCCCCGACAGCCCATGCACAGGACCTCGCGTTCCCCTCCGTCCTCATCGCCATGGCCCGCACTCAGGCCCAGACAGCGGCCCAGAAGCGGCCCCCATCGCCGGCGCCAAAGATTCAAGGTAATAATCTCTCGCGGCGCCAGATGAAATCCTTTGTTAACAGTTGGCAGGAAAGCAGCCCCTGGGCATCCAGTCGCGCAAAAGCCCAACTCGAAGGCGCGGTTGCATCCAAGAGCAACCCGCTCCCAAGCGCGCCGAACGCAATCGGCCACGTCCCTCTACACTTGAAGAAACGCTATCTGCACAGGTAGGCCTTCTATCCATGATTGTATTGAATCATAACCTAACTGTTTACAGCAGCCACCAGTACCCGCCCAGAGTCGAGGTCGCAAACGCAAGCAATCGGTCGACGACACGCTCGAGCACAGCCCAGACCCAGGCCAAAAGCGCCAACGGACATCCCACACACCCCCTGCTGAGACCACGTTCGGCAAGCCAGTGATTGACAGCGACTGCTCCACACAGCCTGACCCGATTGCTCTCTGGGCGGAGGAAGGGCGCTGGCCAAAGGAACTGTTCCAGCCGGAAGACGCATGGGAGATGGTTCCCACCTTGAAAGGTCTACTTGCGCGGAAGAAATCCTCGTCCTACCTGTCGCGCAAGCGATCGAACTCTGCCAGTTCAACGCCGAGCGACCAGAAGCCGCGCGAGGAGAAAAGCGCACCATACCGAGACCAGCGGTATGAGACCCTCCTCGAGGTTAAAGGTAGCTACATGGCCAAAGCTCCTTTGCCCTTGCCCGATGCCAGCAAGGCCCTCTGCCAATCTCTCCTCGAGAAGACGCAGCCAGTTCCCGGCGATACACTTTTCCGGGACGACATTTTCGAAACGACATGCCAGAAGATACACAACAAAAATGAGGCGCGAATCATCCAAGATATCACTCGACTCATTGTTCCTTCGGCCGAGAGTCTCGCCACATTCGGTGCAAACCACCTCGACATCTTGGTTGAGAGCGTCAACGAAGGGTGGAACAATTCGGTCCCATTCACCAGTCCTCGTCCCCAGCCCGACTACTCGGTCGGCTTCAGACGAGATGCATTTACCGAGGACCAGCTCGCCAAGCTGTCGCCATTCATCGGCGACTTCATCTCCGGGGACCAGTCCTTCTTCATGGCCACCTACTACATGTACTTCCCATTCCTGACGTGCGAGGTGAAGTGCGGCGCCGCGGCGCTCGATGTCGCGGACCGGCAGAACGCCCACAGTATGACACTCGCGGTGCGGGCCATCGTCGAGCTTTTCCGTGCTGTGGGGCGTGAGCGTGAAGTCCACCGCCAGATTCTCGCCTTCTCAGTCTCGCATGACCACAGGTCAGTGCGGATTCACGGCCACTACCCCGTGATAGCTGGGAAAGACACCAAGTACTACCGTCACCCGATCCGTACGTTCGACTTCACAGAATTGGACGGCAAGGACAAATGGACAGCGTATCGATTCACCAAGAACGTCTACGACACATGGATGCCCTCTCATTTCAAAAACATCTGCTCCGCCATTGATGAATTGCCGTCGGAGTTGGACTTCAACGTTCCGCCGCTTTCTGAGGCAACAGGGCTTTCCCAGGAGCTAGAGTCTCTGATGCAGTCAAATGCTGGCTCCGTCTCAGAGTCTGTCGAACAGGACGTGCAGTCGAGCAACGCCGAACGGCAAGGGCCGACTCCAGATACCTCATTTACAGGGCCAGGGGCGACGAAGAGGAGGAAGGGCTAAGTTTAGAGATCGGCTTCGTTTGGATATTAGGATGGTATGGTAGCCTGTCAATTTGTACTCTTTGGAACAATTACTCTTTGCAAAAGCATCGCGATAGGCGCGAATGGAGTCGCAAAAGGTCCCCTTGGTGGAAATAAAGCGCCTGAATCCTTCCGGCGTTCCCCGACGATGTGGTTGTAGGGTTGATGCGACGGTCGCACTCCTCGGCGCACTACACCCGAATAACACGTCTCCTGTGTGGCCAACACCGGGGGTCGACGAGTCCTGGTGCGAGTTCCTTCTTGTCACTGACGGCCCCAGCGCAGGAGTCTGGCTGTTCTCTGCGCAGCTCTTCACCTTGCAGTTCCACCCTTCATAGCGCTGTCATACCGGCGCGCGATGCGCGCGTTGCGCTGCATCAAGCGTCTCTTGCACGGGGATCAAAAACCACCGCCAGCACACAGCTCCTTCCGAAAAGATCATGCTACGACACCTTCTGTCTCAACTAACTGCGGTCCTCCGACGCCTTTAGCACCTCGCACCAGGCCCCGACAGAGGCCGAAAAGCTGGAGCAGCGCCGCCTCAACCGCTTTCTCCGCGAGGCCAACCGCGACGGCAATATCCTGGTTATGCTGCCGGACGGACCGCTTGTTAAGCCTAGGATCTTGCAGTGTTGATAGCAGGAAGCTCTGAGAACCCCGCGCCGTATACCCCGCAGCCCATGAACCTGCCACACGGAAGCAGCCATTTGAGCAAGTGAAAGAGGCAGGTGCTCCGGAAAAGCACCCTAGTACGCTTTGGTACCGCTGCACGAAAAGCGCTTTTCTAACTAGCACGAACGGAAACAAGAGCGCAAAATAATGCAGAGACGAGCTGGCGCTCGTGCGGAAGGAGGACTACGTGGCCGCCTGACGAACAGCGCTGTCGAATGCCAGGATTAGGGCACTCTAACGGCTATATATAGGGGCCTTCCTTCATCCTTGGATCCCGATCTCTTCTGTACTCTATCTCCTTATTTGACCTCTAATACACTACTTTCCCCTATCAGCATTAATCCCAACACTACGATTCTCAGCAAGCAACCAGCCATGGTCTCCCAAATCAAGCCCCTCAAGGCCTACGGCATCCACGGCCCGAACCCACCCAAGGTGGTCATGGTGCTCGAGGAGCTTGGTATCCCATACGAGGGCGTTGAAGCCGCCTTCTCCGAGCTCAAGCAGCCGGCCTTCCTCGCCATCAACCCCAACGGGCGCATGCCCGCCCTGCACGACCCCAACGCGGACCTCACCATCTGGGAGTCGGGCGCCATCCTCGAGTACCTCGTCGAAAAGTACGACCCGGAGCACCGCCTCAGTTTCCCCGCTGGCTCCAATGAGGCCGCCCTCGCCCGGCAGTGGCTCTTCTTCCAGGTCAGCGGCCAGGGCCCCTACTACGGCCAGTTCGTCTGGTTCCACAAGTACCACACCGAGAAGCTCCCCAGCGCCGTGGAGCGCTATGTCAAGGAGATCAACCGCGTCACAGGCGTGCTCGAGGGCCACCTGGCCCAGCAGAAGGGCAGCGTCGCCGAGGCCGGGCCCGAGGGCGGCGACGGCCCCTGGCTGGTCGGCGGGCGGGTGTCGTATGCGGACCTCGCCTTTGTTCCCTGGCAGTTCTGGATCACGCTGTTCAAGTTCGACCCGGAGGTCAAGGAGCGGTACGATGTAGACGCGTTCCCCAACGTGAAGAAGTGGCTGGGGAATCTGCAGTCGCGCCCTGCGGTCGCGAAGGCGATGGCGCAGGCGGACCCAAGCGCGAAGGGGAACTGATAGGGAGCGGAATGGATGATTCAACAGCGTTGACAATGAGATTGGTTCACAGTCGAAGGGAGATTCGTCTTGGGATTATGAGGAGTCTTTAGAAGAGGCCGTCAAAGGAGCGTACAGCCGGGAAGCCTGGACTCCTGTCACATGTGCGATTACTTACCCACTTACGTATAATCACCAGCCCGCTGATAACGAAAATAGCGACTAGGTTTCACGCTTTGGCCCGGAAGCGAGTTCTGGCAGCAGTGCACCGACCACTGGCTGAGGGAGTAGTCACGACTTTCCGGCAAAGAAAGATCAGATGAACGACGCTACACAGGCCCGAGGGTGATTTTCCAACATACGACCCTTGCCGCGGTCGGACTGGCAGTTTGAGCAGAACTCGAGGACCCAGGAAAATGGTGCTGTAGAAAACGAAGACGTTCGAGCTGTCATTAGACGACTTGGGGAACGTGTTCTGGAAGTGACATCACTCAGCCAAAGTCCCTCTCGGATCCGGCAGCCAAGACTTCGAGCCGCGTGTACTTCCAGGCAAGCCCCCAACGAGACGATCATCTATTGTCCCTGCACGAAGGGTGGCATTTCCTTGTCCCACCAGACCAAAGCAGGTCCTCCCAGCAGCATCGGGAAGAGCTCCTTGACCTGTTGTTCATAGATCGCTTCGTTGGGTCCCATGAGAAATTTGGATGCGAGTTTCAAACGTGAAGCTGTCAGTATACACCGTGTTTTTGCCGTCTGTCACGACGCCGATGTCATTGGGGTCTTGATGGAAGGGGTCGGAGACACCGATGTCTTCCCTCTTGAGCTTGATGGCAGAAGATTTGCCTCCTGCGCCTGGTGTCCCGGCGGTCTGCTGGCAAGACTGGTACTGCTGGGGCGGCTGCTGCTGACATGGCTGGTGATGGGGCTGCTAGTATGTGTTGAACAGAGAGACCTGGTGAGCAGCGAAGTTGGGGGTAGCTGAGTTCCGATTCAGCCACTGCTGGGCCTCCACTGGCTGATTGAGGTGCTGCAGGTTACTCTGCTGTTGCTCAAACTGTGATTGCGCCTGTAGGCCAGCATTAGGGGTTTGTTCTTGTTGGGCCTGCCCGAGACTCGGGAAGGCGGCTACGGAGGCTGCCGGTCCCTGAAGCAACGCGTAAGCCATCTGGTAGTAGCAGCTGGCAGCCTCGCCTGCGGTCGTGGCAGGTGGCCGCTGAGGCGGCGCCTGAGCCGGAGGCAGCGGTGGCGGGGGCATTTGTTGCGTTCCAAAGTGCTGCCCAGCGCCATGGAACTGTGGCTGCGGTGGCGGGCCCGTTAACTCTGGGCCTTGCGCCGAAGCGGCCCGGGTTGCCGCAGGGGCTGTGGCCGGTTTCGCTAGCAGTTGCACCGGCGATGCTTCCACTGACGCAATAATCGCCTGGTCCTGCATGTAAAAAGCTAGCGAGCCATCGCGGGCCTTTCCCCACAGATCCATGAGAAAAACCCTGGGGCTATCGTGGACGGTTGCCGGCGGAGAACAGCCAGAACGTACCACTGCACTCATTGTGAACCATCGTAACGATCCAGCCACTGCCTCCCATTGGTGCTCACTTTTCGGCGCAACCGGGCCTTGCAAAAAATATAGGGAGGTAAATCAAGCAGCTGGGAAATGGTTTAAGCGCTGTTTGTAACATCTTCCGGCTTGCTCGATGCCCAGGCAAATTATGCAAATCACACTTAAAAGCTGGCGTGCGTAGGGGGTGCTCCGCGCTGCCCAACGAAACACGGTGCGGATGATCAGGAGTGACCCCTGGCCTACCAATCCACACAGTGTATACACTGTGATAGTCTCCAAGTGCAAAACCAAGCGCAAGATGCGACGTTCAGATTGCGCCTTTTTAAGCCCTGAAGGCGCCGGTAGCTTTTCACTGCTGGAAACATTAGTCCTGAAGAACGCTCTTTGTACCATGAACTACTAACTAATTCCATCCTGCAGTGTGGTTTTCAATAGTGCTCAGGTCAACTTGCTGATGGAGGTGTCTGCGTCGGCTTGCGAGTGTATTTGCCACTGTGGCTTGGTACGATATGCAACCGTCCAAGTTAGGAAACCGGCATTTAGGCCACCAGCAGCCAGCAGGAGATAACGGAGTTTTCACTGGTCAGCAGGGTGGCTTCCCGGACGGTGCTTTACTAGGAATGCTCCCTACTTATGGATACGCATGGAGAGTCGCTGTGCTACAGGTACGACTACTGAAGGCAGGGATATGGGTTCAGGTACGGTAATTGGATAATATGACTGTAATCAGAGGCAGGATACGGGTTGTTGTAAGGGTTGGCAAAAGGATGAAGTTTGTTTGCTTTATCCTATGCCCACGATATCCCCTAGGATCAAATAGTCTGGTAAGGTAATAAGCAG
>JNVV01000105.1:35720-46111 GCA_000733355.1 Falciphora oryzae
AGGCGGCGCCTGAGCCGGAGGCAGCGGTGGCGGGGGCATTTGTTGCGTTCCAAAGTGCTGCCCAGCGCCATGGAACTGTGGCTGCGGTGGCGGGCCCGTTAACTCTGGGCCTTGCGCCGAAGCGGCCCGGGTTGCCGCAGGGGCTGTGGCCGGTTTCGCTAGCAGTTGCACCGGCGATGCTTCCACTGACGCAATAATCGCCTGGTCCTGCATGTAAAAAGCTAGCGAGCCATCGCGGGCCTTTCCCCACAGATCCATGAGAAAAACCCTGGGGCTATCGTGGACGGTTGCCGGCGGAGAACAGCCAGAACGTACCACTGCACTCATTGTGAACCATCGTAACGATCCAGCCACTGCCTCCCATTGGTGCTCACTTTTCGGCGCAACCGGGCCTTGCAAAAAATATAGGGAGGTAAATCAAGCAGCTGGGAAATGGTTTAAGCGCTGTTTGTAAC
This sequence comes from Falciphora oryzae, assembly GCA_000733355.1. Classification (NCBI taxonomy): domain Eukaryota; kingdom Fungi; phylum Ascomycota; class Sordariomycetes; order Magnaporthales; family Magnaporthaceae; genus Falciphora; species Falciphora oryzae. The sequence goes on from JNVV01000105.1 coordinate 36,176, forward strand.
ATCTTCCGGCTTGCTCGATGCCCAGGCAAATTATGCAAATCACACTTAAAAGCTGGCGTGCGTAGGGGGTGCTCCGCGCTGCCCAACGAAACACGGTGCGGATGATCAGGAGTGACCCCTGGCCTACCAATCCACACAGTGTATACACTGTGATAGTCTCCAAGTGCAAAACCAAGCGCAAGATGCGACGTTCAGATTGCGCCTTTTTAAGCCCTGAAGGCGCCGGTAGCTTTTCACTGCTGGAAACATTAGTCCTGAAGAACGCTCTTTGTACCATGAACTACTAACTAATTCCATCCTGCAGTGTGGTTTTCAATAGTGCTCAGGTCAACTTGCTGATGGAGGTGTCTGCGTCGGCTTGCGAGTGTATTTGCCACTGTGGCTTGGTACGATATGCAACCGTCCAAGTTAGGAAACCGGCATTTAGGCCACCAGCAGCCAGCAGGAGATAACGGAGTTTTCACTGGTCAGCAGGGTGGCTTCCCGGACGGTGCTTTACTAGGAATGCTCCCTACTTATGGATACGCATGGAGAGTCGCTGTGCTACAGGTACGACTACTGAAGGCAGGGATATGGGTTCAGGTACGGTAATTGGATAATATGACTGTAATCAGAGGCAGGATACGGGTTGTTGTAAGGGTTGGCAAAAGGATGAAGTTTGTTTGCTTTATCCTATGCCCACGATATCCCCTAGGATCAAATAGTCTGGTAAGGTAATAAGCAGTGATTTATCCCGGGAGAGGTGTACATCCGGCTCGGGCAGCGTAATAAACGAGGCTCACGCGATCGCTCAGATCTCAAGGCACGGGTGGTGCAGTATTACGGAGTCGATTCGGCCGACGTGGTACGCAACTGAGGGCGACTGGGCTCGCTGACTAGGAGAATAGCAGGTGGGCACGCGAGCCTTGGGCCGGAAGAGGGATGGAGATGGAACTGCCCCATGCCAGCGCCTAGGATCGTGTGCATGGATTGCGCTCCCCAGACACAGCCTTGCAAATACTCCCCTGGATTGGCACCAGTTGCGCCGAGGGCTCTTCTCTTTCCACGGTGTAGTTGCCCGGCATGCCTCCAACACAGTGCGTGCATAGTGAAGAGAGGTCTCGCGACTCGCGAACGACCGCGTGCCGGAACCACCGCACGGGAGGAGAAGACGCGCGCTTTTGGAGCAGCGTTCGAAGTTGATCCCTGCGCGTCTGAAAGGCGTCCTACGCGTAAAGTCGCGGTTTAAGGATCCGCCAACGGCCGACGGAGTGGACAACTGTCAATTAGTCTGCAGGTACTAACAAAAATCGGTCGCGTTTTCGATGCAGCCAAGTGCACGGTTGACCCAAGTCGCCGCTGACGCCTGTTAAATCCGCCCACATCCTCATGGTACCGCCCCGACCGTTACCTCCTGGCCACCATTAACTGGCCGAGAGCGACACCTAGGGTCGTGAGGGCTAATCCACCAAGACGAAAATTCAATACGTTAAAAATCCAGCAGAGCACCCCAGTGAAATTGCCACACGGAGCTGCCACCATCTAACATTAACTAAGCAATATTCTTTCAATTCTTAGGCCTTCCATTTGCCACGTCTTAGGTATATAAGTAAGGGTAGGCAGTAGGTGGTGGGTGGGGAGGTGGTAAAGTCGTTATCTGAGAAGCCTCGCGCCCAGCTGCTGCGCCAGCAGCCTCGCGACCGCCTCGTGCCCGTACTGCGCGGTCAGGTGCAGCGGCGTCCACCCGCCCGCGCTTTTCGCCTCCTTGCGCGCTGCTCCGCCAGCAGCCTCGCGACGGCCTCGTGCCCGTATTGCGCGGCCAGGTGCGGCGGCGCCCACCCGTCGCGGTTTTTCGCCTCCTTATCGGCGCCCAGCCGCGCCGCCAGCAGCCTCGTAACGGCCTCGTGCCCGTACTGCGCGGCCAGGTGCAGCGGCGTGCACCCGGCGTTGCTTTTCGCCTCCTTATCGGCGCCCAGCTCCGCCAGCAGCCTCGCGACCGGCTCGTGCCCGTTCCCCGCGGCAAAGTGCAGCGGCGTGCACCCGTCGCGGTTTTTCGCCTCCTTATCGGCGCCTAACTGCGCCAGCAACCTCGCGACCGGCTCGTGCCCGTTCCCCGCGGCAAAGTTCAGCGGCGTCCGGCCGATAGAGTCATTTGTTTCGATAGTCGCGCCTTTGTCAAGCAGTAGCTTCACGACGGCCTCGTCCCCGTTCCCTGCGGCCCACGACAGCGGCGTCCGAAGGTATTCACTGTCCTTTGTCTCGATAGCGGCGCCTTTGTCGAGCAGTAGCTTCACGACGGCCTGGTGCCCGTTCTTTGCGGCCCACAACAGCGGTGTTTGGTCGTTAAAGCTCTTGGCGTCATTGGCAGCGCCAATAACTAGATCGTGGATCATCTCCAATGTCTCCCGATCCGCCTCTATCCAAGCGCTGTGATCCGGATGATCGTCTATGCTTCTTAATGCCGCCCCATACACCTCGACCGCTTTCCGGAGATTTTCCCCAGCGTCTTCGTATCTTTCCATCCCATTCAATAACACCCCGAAATTCCACAATCTGGTAGCTTTGTCCAGATAATCTTGCAGCTCTGTCCACGGCCGCTGGGGCCCGCTTGGCCTGCTTATGAAAGATTTATAATTTCGATTTTGTAGCTCGTGTTGAGATGCGTCCCAGTCCCAGATAAGTACGAAATCGATTGGAGATGTGATCGGTCGTAAACGGTCCGGCGATTCGCTATCTGTTACTGTCAGGGGAGCTGCAATTATAATAATTGCCGAATAGCAGTTGCGCGGCCTGACGATGGTAGGCTTCGATGCTCCTTGCAAAAGACAAACGGCATCCCCTTTAAGAATAGGTTGTGCCGAGTGCAGCAGGGTGATCTCTTCCGGGGATGTGTCGAAAGAGCCAAGGCTGTTCTTCCAAAGAATGCGTATGCTTTGCTCATCGCCTCGAGGATTAACCGAGTCTACTTTGCCAAGGATGTGGCCTTTGCCCCAAACCACCGCCATGGCCCGCTCATTCCACGTATCCACAAACATCTGGTCGGACAGGGAGAACCAGACAAGTTTTCGAAAGACCTCTGCCCATGACGTCGTATAGTCGGCTGATAACCCTGCCGTCTTAGGGTCATCAGAGCTCATACCGAGCAAGGCGTAAACCCTATCGAGAGGGTTCGCAGCCTTGTGGCTGTGGAACATATCAACCAGCTCACTGAGAGGACGGATGTTGAGAGAGAATAAGCTTGGCAGGCTTTTTTCAAGCAGACTCGATTCGTACTGAGGCCTGGAGACTGCGTCTCGTATAAGACGGGTTATCGGAGGGATCGGATTCCCTAGAGCTAGGTGCGTGTCGGGGGATAGCTTCGATAGGCCTAGGCCTGAGCAGAATGTATATCCATCAACTGCCGAAGAACCACACTTGATCAGGACATATCGGGCTGCGGCAACCTCTTGAAGAACCTAAGTCGATCTATCAGTAAACTCGTAACCAATTGCTCATTGTCTGCCACGTACCCAGATGCGTTGAAACCATGGCCGTTTAAGTAGAGCGAGGATTGCTTGCTGGGTCGGCTCGTCGATGGTGGGAGGTGCGCGTCGTCCCCCGGCGACTCCGCGTAGTGCCTCAAACGCTTGGTCGCTATCATTTGCCGCCTTTCCGAGCCAGACGATAACGCGGCTAGCGTTGGCGTAAATCTTGGCCATGGACTGAACCTGCTGTCCCTTTTCGCCATCGTCTTCCTGGTTGATGCAGACAGCATCTATCCAGATGACGCGTTCGAGGAGGCGATCTCGAACATATGACAACGCTTCGTGAAGGTTTGCCGTAACGAGCAAGCAATGATTGTCTCCGGTGGATGGAGTGGCAGAAGAACCCCCACTTTTGTCGTCTGACTGGACGTAGATGTGTTGCTTGTTTTCCTCAGAACCCCATACATACGACAAAGCCTCGTATAGATGTATCCCTTGGCCCGGTTCCTGCAGGGGATACTCGAAGAGCTGGCATCGTATAGGCGCCTCCTTGTCTTTGTGCGGCATGAGGCGAAGCAAACGAATGCTACCATGCTCCGACAGAGGAGAGTAGCAGTATGCGTTTCCAAGGCTGCCGGAGGCTCGATTCCTGGAGTCGTCTGGGGGGGAGGCGCCGCTGGCCCTCGAGGTCGCCCTGTCGAACTTGGGCCCGGGCTCCGATCGCACAGACGCTGCCATGATTGATGCAAGGGACAAGGTGGCTTGCGTATCTCCCTATACCGTAGGTCTTCGTCTGAAACAGCAAGGACGACTTTAATGTGAGTAATTGGGGCTTTGCAGGCGGTTGCCGCGGTGCTATTTTCGCGAGGCTCAACGATTGTATCGAAGCTTGAAGTTGGTTGTTGCTGCAGTCACTCTGAATCCTGGTATGTTCCCCACGCGTTGGGCTTTGCTGGGTTTGCCTAACCGGCTGGCGCCAAGGACGCAGCCTGCCTCACTCCTGGGCCACACGCAAAGCGGCCGATTTGGAACCTGACTTCGACCCCGCACAAGTAAGGCTGCAAGTCAATCGGAGAAACTTGATTGGCGAAGATGCTGAGATAGCTAAGCCTGCATTTCAACGTGGCTCACGCTAGCACGGCTATCCCTTCCACCCTAGTGCTCGACAGACCAAAGCGACCCAGAGGAAGGTGTCGCTCGCGTGGGACGATAAATGGGCTAGAACGGCGGCAGTTGTTTCGGCGTCATATCGTTGTCTTGCGGCGAGGCGGTACCTCCCCGCGGATGTATCTGCGAACAGCAGTGGAGACGGACGCCGTGTTTAACTCGAGGCTCAGCGGCACTTTTTCGCAAGGCCTGGTCCAAGACCGCCGTGCGATCCCCCGTGAGCCCCGAGGTGCCCCTGCCGCTCCTGCGGATCCGCGGCTGCCGCCTCGTCGAGCTGAGCGAGCGCAACTCGTCTGTCATGCGGTCTCGGAGATCGAGGAGCACGCCGGCCACGATCCCATCATCAAGGCCTTCGGCATGTCCGCCAATAATACCGCCCACGACGTCCTCGTCTCGGGTAAGATTGCCCCCGTCCCCGAGGGCTCATTCGCGGCCAACCCCGCGATCGAAGCGGCCCGGTCAGGGGCAGTGATCCTTCAGCCCGACGTACTTTCAGGTTCGTCAACCTATCTGCCGGCATCTCCGCCGTTATTATATAAGCCGACTCGATCTTGCCGTCGTAATACGCCTCGCTAAACCACAAGTTTTTATATCCACGCGTTTCAGGTTGGTTAATACGCGCTTATTTAACATCATCGCCAAACGGATGGTTTGCAAGCTGGTGCGTCGGCCTTATAAATGGGGTCACGCAAAGCTAAAGCGACCACGTCCACCAGGTCGGTTTCGGTGGATGTCCCAAGGGTCAGAGAAAGCGTGAATGCGAAGGCTGCGGGTGGTACTTGCGGGCCAAAAAAAGTTACGTATGGGTTAGCCGTTCATTGCTCGGCAGGGGTTTCCTGGCGCCGTCGCCGCATTGGCTCAAAATTAGCAGCCTGCAGCAGCAGCGTGCAACGGGCACTTAGCGCTAGCAACACAACACGCACTGGTGGCCCCGGCTGGCTATTGTATTAACTGACTGGGCTTGGACTTCCGAAACCCCAGGCCTTCTGGGGCACAGTTCAAGGAGCGCGCTGACAACGCTGAGCTGGTGGATTTCCTCGAGCAGCAAGGGCACACTTTATATTTAAAGGAGCAGTCAGGAGGACGGGCAAACTCCTCCACATCCTGTCAATGCGATGCTGCTTTATCGGATCTGCGCGGGAAGGCGACCGAATGCTGGTGGTGTGTGCCGGGCTCTGGAAGCTGCCGCGTCGCAGCGGCAAGGCGAGTGTGTCGCCTCGCCTTGTGGCCTCGCCTGTTGTGTTGCAGCTCCAGAGCTTGGTTTGCTGGGAGGCCGCGGCCAAGGACCAACCCCGGGCTAGGGCAAGCGGGTACCGATCGAACTAGACCGGCCCGGGCGGATGCCCCTAAGGTAGTGGTGGTAGTGGGCGCGTAGACGGGCTGGGCCAAATGGAGGGCAGGCAACGAGAGGCGGGATCCCACAGGACGCTGCTCCGCGCGTAAAGACCATGGAAAGGGGCATGGAGAGGGGCATGGAGAGGGGCATGGAAGAGGCATCGAGCAGGGTTTACGTGTGGAGGATCCAGGTACCCGCGAGAATCCGGGCCTGAAAGGCCGGCGACATCACCATCGCTCGCCGCGACGGAAATGCGCGTCGCTTGCCGAAAAATCGTATGCACCTACAGGTAGAAGAAGGACTCTGCTGGGGCTCACGCGTGTGCACTGTCGGAGCTGAATTTGGCCGCCTACCTTCCCGAACCCCCGCGGGGTGCGGAGCCTCGGCCCCGCCCTTCCAGAAGGCCCAAAATTGAGGCCGAGCAGGCCACAAACCCCATTGAACTTCTGGGGCAGACGAAAACTGGGGCCGTGTCTCTTGACGAGAGGTCGCCCTTCTATCACGACCACGAAGTACCCCGCTGTACTGTCGGGTATCCTTGTTTACGGCGGAAACTAATGCGGAGTGTGACGGCCGGCGCCAAAGTAACGGCGACTCGTGTAACTGGCCTCGAGATGTCGAGACGGATGCGCCTGCACACAACGGAGGCGGTGCTGAACGAAGCGCCTGGACTCATGCTGTGAGTACTAGGGTTTTTTTTTTTTTTTTTTTTTTCGAGTACTACCTGCATTTCTGTGCGGCAGGTTCATTGGCTGCGGGGTATTCTAACGATCCTGCACCGGAGTACTAAACCGCCGTCGATCCGGGTCGCAGCCTAGACTACATCCAGCGTAGTCAGCATCAAATGGCCAATCACCGGCTTTAGTAATCGATGGTGTCATATTAGGTACTGATGGCGTTCCTTTTCATCCAATATTCTACGGTTACCTATATAACAACGCTATCAACACATCGTAGCACCGATGGCATGAAAACAATCCACAAACCAATTCACCCTTGTGGATTTACAAGAATCTGCAAAGAAGAGCCATGTCTTCAGTCATCTACCTCGTCCGCCACGCCGAGTCGGAGCACAACATCTCAAAAGACTACACGCAACGAGATCCACCTCTCACTGCTACCGGTTTGGCCCAGGCATCGACTCTGACTGAAAATTTCCCCGACATAGCCTCAATCGCCGTCGTGCTCACGTCTCCACTTGCACGCACGCTGCAAACTACCACCGCCGGCTTCCCTCAAATTTTCCGCAAAGATGCAGCAGGCGGCGTCCAGCTCATTGTCGACCCCGACCTTCAGGAGCGCAGTGACCTTCCTTGTGACACCGGATCTGGACTCGCTGAACTGAATAAGGCCTTTCCGGGTCTCGATTTTGGGGACTTGGAGCATGAATGGTTCGTCAAAGAGGGGTTGTACGCCACGGATGATGCTGCGGTCGTTAAACGAGCGCAACGATTCCGCGAGAGATTGCGGGAGATTATCGCTTCACTCGAGAAGGATAGAAAAGAGGATGCCGAAAGGCGAAGGATGAATGTGGTTGTTGTCACTCATGGTGTGTTTATGAAATTCTTGGCTGAGGACGACGCGATTGACCTCCCCAAGGCGGGCTGGAAAGCCTTCAGGATGGGCAGTAGGGAGGGCGGAAGTGCTGTACTTGTTCCCCTGGAGTGAAGTTAAAGTCGAGAAACTATCGTCCATCTCGCATCAAATTAAGCCTTGACAACCCCATACCGGATTAGGCCCAGCACAGCACCCATAACGATGGCAACCGGGGGGCTCACGCCAAAGGAGTAGCCGAAGACAAAGCTCGATGCCGTCACGACAACCCACCATGGCTCCTGTGCGAGACTTGTCCCCTGCTGGAAACTTTCGTCTATGTAACCGATTTGCCACAGGCGGTAGACCGCCGTGTAAATAAGCCCGACGGCACCAGCATTGACGCCCCTAAGAAGGGACTTCACCCATTTAAGGCCACGGATAGCACTCCATATGCCCATGGTGCCATGAACAGTAATGATGCCAGGGGCGAAGATACCAATGAATCCGAGCGCTGCGCCGGCAGCCGAGTTATAACCCCCGTTAATCGTAGTCAGGGCGCCGAGGTACACGGCGAAGTTGAAGTTGGGACCGGGAAGGCTCTGCTGAATGGCTAGGCCGATGAGGAAGTCTCGCGGACTAACCCAGCCTTCGGCGACGACGTATTCGCGGAGCAGGGGGATGACGACGGGACCTCCGCCGAAGATGATAGTTCCGGCGAGGTACATGTTTGCGAAGAAGCTGAAGAGGAGCGACTTGACGGGCAACACGCCGCGCAGGACCATGATGACAATGAAAGTAGCAAGGTAAGAGACAATTATGCTGAGGCCGAAGGTCCAAGAGAAATTGAGGGTGCGCTCTGGTGGGATGACGCGAGGTTCCGACTCAGTCTCTAGATGCCCGTTCTCAGTAACCGGAAGAGTTTCCGCATCGTTGTCTCGGTTTGAGCGCGTCCCTGCCTCATTCCGTTCTGTCGCAGCACCGGAAAAAGTAGCAGTGGCGGTAGCAGTGTCGTGCTGATTGGAAGACTGCGCCTGCGAAAGCTCGACGGATTCCGGCTCTTTTGCCAGACGTCGTCTTCTGGGGTGCTTCACCACGCTCACGACGACCTTGACAGGGCCGTGAAGCCAGCGATAATCATGGACGACGGTTGCGACGCCGGCTAGGAACATCAGAAGGGGAAAGTACCACAGCGCGTTATATAGGATGCCGGCCGCGCCTCCGAGGAAGACGAGTATGTGGGTTATTTTATCGGTAATGGCTTTTTCTGACAATTGAACGGCGGCGACTGCGATGATGCCGACGGTCGAGGCGTTGAGGCCCGAGAGGAGTGCATAAACCGGACCGGGGAGTGAGTCTCCGATGTTAGAGATGCCAATGGAGAGGCCGTACATTCCGAGGGCGCCAGGTAAGCTAGTGAAGCAAATTAGCACGCCGATGCGAGATTTTGGACTGGACATGGCTGCTTACCTCCAGATGAAAAAGCTCAGCAAGGCAGGCAGGAAACCGCCATGGATGAGGTTGATACAGTAATGCATCTTGGTGCTACCAGGCCCAGAGAAGGCCTGGCATACACTGAATAGCTCTTGATACTGCATACTGATCAGCAATGCTGCGTTTCCCAACGATACCGCGGGAACCTTGACTCACCACTTGCTCGTCGATCCATCGCAGCTTCTGGACGAATTTGTCATGAAACTACAGTAGGTGAGGGCATTCGTCAGCAGTTGTCCTGTCCGAGACGCAATATACGCCGCGATAGAACATGATCATAAGAACAAAGCTGCAGCTCACGATCTTGAAGTGCACTGGGGGACCACCGAAGGAGGTAAACCCAAGATGGTAATTAGTGTGGATGGCGTTCCACAACTTGCCCCCGACGTTAACAGGCTGCCAGCCTCTCCAGCGTCGAATAGCCATCCTGGTAATGGTGTAGGAATGCGCTGAAGCTTTTGTCGATGGCAGCAGATTTGGTACTGCACGAAAGCAAGACGAGATTGATGACAGCATGTACGTTCATTCGCTTGACTGACCCACTTGATTATCTCCGTTAGTACCCACTCAAAATTGTGCAGTACAACCAATCATTGCTTCTCTTGCGGGGCACGTGGGTTAGCAATGCATTGGCCCCGTGCACCCTTGAAGTCCAGACTTTTTCAGACCTATTAGATCGAGGGAATGACAACGAACCGACCAAAAGACTCGCGCCGAAACGAACGTTTCGTGGATCGACTTGGTGTTTCGGGCCTAGCGCACGGACCCCAGCGAGTGATGCTCGGTCCCTTTCCTCTTCAGCCCCTGGCTGTGTAGACTGCTTCAGCCCCGATTCTATCCGACACAGCTGCTCCCGAACCCCATTCCAGTCGGACAGATTGACGGTCCACATCTTTTCCTGCGGATCGTGGCTTCGACCCGACTTTGATGAAGTTGCGTATGTGGCGTTCATTTCGGTGATGG
>JNVV01000106.1:3757-28731 GCA_000733355.1 Falciphora oryzae
TACAGCAGTCGCTGGTAAGATCATCGTCTTTTAAATAAGGCCGATGGTTCGGGGTTTCCTAAAGATATTAAAGTACGTTTCCCTTTTACGGTTGCCCCTTTAGGCTGTAAAGCCCCGACGTCAATCTTTTTGCGTTTATTAGTTTGGTATTCGGCGTATGCTGCTATGCCCCTAACTTTAATAGCTTCACATTTTTATACCAATAGCTAGCCGTAAGCTTCTAACCAATGCTAGCATATATCCCCCCCGATAGCCGGTACCCGTCGGCACAGGTCGTAAACATCCCGGATAACTATGCGGGATGTTTTAATGGACAAACTAAATTCTACGGCGATAGCAGGTTCCAGCATCCATTCGCCGGGGAAGTCAAACCATCGGTCGTCGTTAAAGGCGATAATATAAATCGCGAATTCGGAAGCGAATAACATCAACTCTTTATAAATAAACCATTTTTTAGTATGCCCATGTACGCTTTTGTTTTTTTTCGCAATAGCTGTTACCGGAAGGAGTCGTCCAAATTCGTAATAACATACGTTACAGCAAAATGTATGCTAAACGTTAAACAACTGCACCTCTTGCAGCAAATCGAACATCTCCTGCCTAAAGCACCTGGCATTAGCGAATTTAAACATTTCGGGATATTCAGCCCTCAGCTTCGCGCGCCGGCGCTAATCTTTTTAGGTCCAGTGGTTATGTTATTTCCCTAAAAAATGCCCAATTCTTCGTTAACTTCGTCGTTCGTAATAAAGGACAAATATCCCCCGGCTATGCTAAATTCCACGTCAAAAATGGAAAATCGCGCTTGTAAATAATCGGAGCCAAACAACTATAATTCGTCTGCATCTATATTTATACCAAATTCTGCCAACTTAAAGCGCAAACTGCTGGATAAAGCAAGAATATGGGTTTTTTTAAAGCCCCGTTTAGGTTTCGTCTTTTTAGGGACCGCAGTGCCCTAGGTGTTAAAATACCAATAAGGGGCAAAAAAATAAACGGTACCCTGCCCCACATCGGATTGGAACGCCCTGCCAAACCGCTATAACAAATCCGATACGTCCAATGAAATCGGTGCCTTAAATTGCGCTACGCGCATTACGTCTGGAATATCCATTCCCATACCCAAAAATACGGTAACTAGGATAATACGTATAAAAGAATCGGTACGCCTAAACGTGTTATATAAAAGGCGTTGATTTGTTAGTGGGGTAAAGGAATTGTAAATGCCAATAGTACGGACTGCAATAGCCCTATCAACTCCTTAAAAAGTAAGGTGTTGGAAAAAAGTATAACGGGCAGCCACGAGCTCAAACCTATTATTTATGTAAACAATGGTCTTAGGGATGCTTTGGATCAAATTATATAGCCGGACGTGGCTCAAAAAAAAGAACAAAAGCTGGTAGTCGTTACTTAGCTTGTTCCTTTCCAAAGCTTATAAAACGATAAATATGTCCGGCCTATCAACTGTCACGGGACAAGACCAAGGTTGTACCACGTGCACCACGAAGGCAAAAGAGGAACGTTGTTGTAGCTGGGACTACAACCGTGCGAGGTCCTTATCAAAAGATCGCACCGTGACATCAACAAACGTGCGGATAATTCGGAATTGATGCTCGCTTGGGCCGAGCTAACGGAAGCCGGCATGGGAAAGGACAAAATCCTTTATTTCTTCGGTTAACTAATATAACAATGCACCTAAAAAATAAGATAGCTATAAGGATCGCGGTTCGGATTAAATACAAATTAAAGTAGGACGTGCGGAAATCTTTCCACTAATAGACGGTATAGAGCTCGTCAATAGCCAAAAAGGCGATGTGCTGGCTGAACTCGGGGTGGCGGAGGAGGGAAAAGAACCGAAAATCTGTAGCTTGCTTAGGGCCGAAAAGAATATATATGTATTACGTCGCTTTTTGGTGGTTCCAAATGTCTGCGTCCTGCAAAGGGATGTTAATATATCTTTTCCTATATTTATATTTGGGAAATGGAATACCTTGCGTATGGTTTAGTCGATAAAAATAGGGTTAGCGAAGGGGAAACCTGCAACCACTTCTGCTTATTCGTTCCCCAACTTGCTAAACGGGACGATCTGGATAGTAATATGCTTATTCCTAATAACAAATACGGCCTGGAACACAATGCTTTTGCCATATCCTATTTTAGCAATAAGGATTATATCCCCTAGTTTGTAAACGATACGCCGGATACATTCGATTTGGTTAGGCTTTGGAATACGCGGTTCCCGATGCGCTAGCGCCCCCTAATTCAAAAAAAACGTAATAACAGCCTCTAAAAACCGCTTTTGCAATAAAGTATCCTGTACGCGTGAAATATACTCGTACAATTTAGTAATAACCTGGCGGAAAGGCGCATTATCAACCTGCTTATTTGCAAAATTTCTGCTCTAAGAAATGGCCGTAAGCAAATAAAACAAATTGTCTAGGCGAGCCAATGGCCAGGAAATCCCCAACTCCAAATTTGGGGCCGCGGACATCATTAATGGTGTCACGGCGCGGCAGCTAGGTATTAGGTTGAAGGTTTGTTATTGCACGAAGGAGAAAGACCGCTGGCCCCGGAGGGGGCCGGCGGATTTTTAGCTAAATACAGGTGTGCTGGGCTTGGTCCCGTGACAGTACCCCTCCCTTAAACCGCAGTTGGTCCTCTAATTGCGCTTTAATGGTGTTTCCCCTTTCGTGGCGTCGCTCGGTCGGCGTGGCGCTGGCGCATTGGTTATGGCGCGGCGCTCCCGCTATAGTGATAAGGCGTGCCTTCCCAAACCGGAAGGCGCGCCCCCTTCCGATTGCTTTTTAATCTTCCTTTTCCTTCTCTTTGCTTCCTTTTTTTTAGGAAAACTTTTCACCTTCTCCCTTCTCCTTTTCACGGTCGGATATCTTTCCTCCATATTCCCGACAACGCGTCCTCTTTTTCCCGCCGCCCTTACGCTCGCGATCCACCATCCCTTTCTATAACGTCCCGTTCTTTTTTTCGCTCCTTATGGGCTGGTTTGGTGGGACGCCGGCGTGCGTCCCGGAATCGGGCAGGTAGTTAGTTTTTAATGGAGTGGCTTCGGCCCCGGGGCAGGCTCGCTTCGGGTGGCTCGATTATTTTCCGCCCTATTTCCGCCCCTTCCCCACCTGCGTTCCCAACCGCTCTATTGTTGGTTCGGGTTCTGCCTAGGTCTGCCCTTAGGTCGGCCCTTGGGTTTCGGTTGTGCTGCTGCCTCTTTCCTAACCCTTTGCGCGTAGCTGGCTGTCCTTTGGTCCCCCGTTCGCGTTTCGCCCGGGTCTCGCCACCAGTCCGGTGGTCCGGGTTTGTTAAGGTGCTGCTTGTGGAAATCCCGAATCCTATCGTCTGCCCCTTCCAGGTCGCGTACCGGCTGCCAAGTTGGCCTATAAGGTGCTGCCCATTTCACTTTATATTCCAAAGCGTCGGGTATGCCTTTCGAATTTAAAATGCGATCGAAATGCCACTCTTCCACTGGTTCGCCGTTTGCGTCGTTCTGGTTATCCGCCAGCACCGCGCCGGCTGCTTGCCTATCGTGCTTATCGTTTATTGCTTCCTGGCTTGGGAAGCCCGGGTTTTCTTTTTGGATAAGCGAAACGTAGAACATTGGGAATAGTTTGTAATGCGCCGGCAAATCGACGGCTAAAGCTCGGGGGTAAACCTTTGTAATTAGGTAGGGTCCGATCTATTTTTCGCTAAGCTTATTTGTCGGGCGCGAAGTGGCCATATTCCTAATGCTAACCCAAACCAGGTCGCCTTCCGAAAACGTCCCGGCGTCGGTTCGGTAGCGATTCGCTACTTCCTCGTACCTTTCCTTGCTAGCCTCGGCTAGCGCCCTAACGTGGTCCCAAACTTTTTAGACCCTGTCCGCAACGGTGGTGGCGTTATAAACCTCCTGTTAATGCGCCGGCGTTCCGCCGTTTGGTCGTTTACTTTTCGGTTCCGTACCTATATGGGGATTCCATCCGTAATTGGCGAAAAAAGGGGAAACCCCGGTCGTTTCCGATACGTGGTTGTTGCTAGCGAACTTTCCGAGTGGGAGCCAATCGACCCAATCGTCCTGGTAGTATAAGCAGAACGCCCGCAAATATTGTTCCATGTATGCGTTTAGGATTTCTATTTGGCCGTCGGATTCCGGGTGAAACGATAACGAATGCTTGAGCGTAACGCCGAATCTCCTACTTAACTTTTTCCAAAAAGTGGACACGAACTATTTGCCGCGATCCGAGACGATGGTGTCGGGGGTGCCGTGCAAGCGGTACACCTGCGCGAAGAAGGCGTCTGCCAGGCGACCCGCGTCGGTTTCGACCATTGGGATGTAATAGCGCATTTTTGTTAACCGGTCCATTACTACTATAATATAGTGGTAAACGATATTTTAACGTTCGTATGGCGGCAACGGGCCGACGTAATCCACAAATATATCCGCCTATGGCCTAAACGGTACTACTAACGGCTTCAACAATCCGCTTGGGGATCCTTTCCCTACCTTTAACATTTTGCACAAATGGCAACCTTGGACAAATACGCTAACGTCTCGCGATAAACGTAACCAGGTATAAATTCTACGTATTAAATCCCAGGTTTTGCTGCGCCTTAGGTGTCCGCCTAGTGGCAAACTGTGCGTTTTATGCAAGATTTAAAGTCGCAACGCATCGTTGGGCGGGATAAACAGCCGTTCTTTGCAATAAATACGCCCTCGTATCGCTTAGCAATCGGCTTTCGCCAGCTTAACCTGCTTCCGGATCCAGGTGGGGAATTGTCGCTTCGTTAGGTCCTGCAAGCAGGATATTATAGCTTGCGCCAGCTCCGAAGTAACGTACGCCCTATTTATTAGCACGTTTATATGCTCGGACGTATCGAAAACCCGTAGCATCGCTAGTGCTTCGCCGGGGCCCCACCGCTTTAGGGGTAGCAAAGTTCGCTGGCGAAGCGCCACCCTTTCGTCGGTTACGTTTCGTATATTTGTCGGGCGAACGCTAAGGAGGCGTAAAAGCGTGTCGGGGATTATAGCTGTTTTTCCTAATTTGTATACGATATGGAACCTAAAGTCGCTAAGGAACTCCAACCACCTAACTTGCCGCTGGTTTAGTAATTTAGTGGTAGCAAAAAATTGCAAATTTTTATGGTCCGTCCAAACTTCCACTAGCGATTCGGCGCTTTAAAGCTCGGGTTTCCATTCCTCAAAAGCTTTAATAATCGCTAAAAGCTTTTTATCGTATATTTCGTAATTGCATTCCGCCGGCGAATGTTTGGCTAAAAAAAAAGCAACTAGCCGGCGTATCCCTTCCGCGTTTATTTGTAAAAAAACCCCTCCCGCCGCCCAATCCGACGCGTCCGCTTCCACAATCGTTTTCAGTGCCGGGTCGTAAAAGGCCAATGTAATTTCCGAAGAAAAGGCGTCGCGGAGGCGGCGGAACGCCACCGTAGCCTCGTTCGATAAATAGCCCGGCCAGCTTTTTGCGCTTATCAATGTTATCAGCGGGCGGGCTATTGCCGAAAAGCCCCGGATAAACCTTTTATAAAAGTTCGCGAATCCGAAAAAGCGTTGCAATTCCCGTAGCGTAATTGGTGCGGCCTACGATCGGATCGCCGCCACCTTGTTTGGGTCCATCCGTATCCCCGCTATAAAAACGATAAGTTTTAGGTATTTCGTTTTTTTAACGTTAAATTCGCATTTTCGGATGTCGATGGATAGGCCGGCGTCGGCGAGTTTCCGCACCACTTCCCTAACGTGACGCCGGTGTTCCGCTTTGGTTTCGCTATATATCAGGACGTCGTTAAGGTAGGCCGTAGCGTATCTATCCAAAGCGTCCCCTAGTATGTGGTTAATGTAATGTTAGAACGAGCTAGGGGCACCTGTTATACCGAAATTGGCTACTAGGCATTCAAATAGTCCGAACCTGGTAATAAACGCGGTTTTCCATTCGTTCCCGGGGGCGATGCGCAGGCGATTAAACGCCGCTATAATGTCCACTTTGCTAAACCATTTCGCTTTTAACAAAGCTTCCAATGTTTCCTTAATAAATGGGATTAGGTACCGGTTTTTAACCGTAATATTGTTTAGCCCCCGGTAGTTTACGCAAACCCTAATCCCGCCTCCTAGCTTTTTGGCGAGGAGGATTGGGGCCGCCGCCGGTAATGTGCTAAGGCGGATAAAGCTCTTCGCCAAATGGGTATCGAGGTATTTCCGGACCACGCGCAGCTTTTGTTGGGATATAGCGCGGTTATAGTGGTATGGTGGCGTTTCGTTAGGAAGGAGTTCGATTTTGTGGTCGAACGGCCTGTATGGGGGTAGCGTATCCGCGTTTTGGGGAAGGAAGTATTCCGCCAGGTCGTGAAGCTCTTGGGGGAGTTTGTTAAGGATTTTTTCCATTGTTGCAAGAGGTTTCCCCTTTAGGAACTTTTTTATATCCTTGTCGGATACCCGGCGTAAATATGGTGCCTTTTCGACCCAATCCCTAAAAGCTTGGAGCCTGGGTTCCAATTTCGTACCTTCGGGGAGCTCCTCCGTTTAGAGAATGGCCCGAAGGATTGCCGTTAGCGTATCGTTGGCGAGATTATCGGACGATTGGTGGTCGGGTGGGGTGTCCTTTTTGGTTAGGGCGAGGAATTTCGCTTATGGCATGGTCTGGGTATGCATTCCTTCCTGTTTGCAAAGGGTTAGGAAGTTGGGTGCGTTTAAAATGCGGATCTCCATGTCCGGCGCCGGTGCTCGCTCGGTTTCCGCCATCGTAACGCCGTTTATATTTAGGGTTCCCGCCGCCCAATTAATCGTTAGGTTATGGTGTTTTAGCTACGGCAGGCCTAGGATAATATCCGGTCCCCTTAGCGGTTAATAATAAAACGTTATAGTTTCCGTGGTGTTCCCGAACGTGTGGATGGTTTTAACGCAGTCGGTAATGCGCCCTGCTAGCGCTCCGTTAGCGAGGCGGAGGGGTTTTGGTTCCGGTAGTTGGAACCTGGGTAGGTTATGTGTGTGCGCGAATATGTTATTAATAAACGCCCATGGGGAACATCCTATATCGATTAGTAATCGATAGGGTACCGGTCGGTTTCCGTAGGAGAGCAGCATTGTGTTAAAGGAAAATGTTGTATTAGGGCCTATGGAATGGAAATATATGTCGTTATTTTGCTGCTTTTGTCGTTTTTAATCCCTTTACGGGTTTTGTACGCGATTATATGCAGGACCTAGTTTTTTTTCGCTTGCGATCCGCCGGCGTTTTGCTATTTTTTGGGTTTCGCTAGGCAGGCGAGGGCATAATGCCCCGGCTATCCGCAGTATATGCAAAAATGGTTGTCCCGTCGGTGCTGTCGTTGCGCTTCGGTCAAAGGTCCCTTCGGGCCGGTCGAAATCTTGCTGAGGTCTATGGGGTCGCCGGCGGGCGTAAATGTTAGGGTTGTCGCTGTTGCCGGTTGGTGGTTCCCTGGTTTCGGCGCCGTCGTTCCGCCGTTGTGGTGTAATCTGTGTGCGTAATCCGCGAGGTTGTTGGATAGGTTTCGGTATATCCTAACCTATCCCTCGAAATCTTCGGGCCCGGGTCTGTTAATTTGGTTAATCGCGGCTTTGGAAAGCTCGTTGCTAACCTTGTTTTTTAGGGCTTCCACGCGCATATTCGCCGGGTATCCGCCTATATCCGCTAAGCGAATAAACGCGCTAATGAAATCTCCGAACCTGGTGTTTTTTTGTTTAAGGGTGTCGAAATCCCGGCGCGCCGCCGCCTTTGTATTTTATGTCTTATATACCGGGTTGAGCAGGTCGAAAAGGGAAGCGCAATCGGTAAAGCCGCGGGCCCATAATGAAGGTGTGCCCGGGTGTTCCGCCACCGAATCGATAGCGTTTCGGACGTGTTTATACGCGTTTTTTAAAAGCCGCTAGGCCTCGTATAGGATTTTAGTCGCCGGTGTGGGGTACAAGGCGCTGTCGAGGGTGAACTTGATATTAAGGAGTGATTTCCACGTAACATATTCCTTTTGCCGTTAGGCGTCGTCTGCATATGCCCCCGAAAAAAGGGGTGGTTTTGCGCCTACCGGTCGAAACGCCGGGGTAACGCCGGTGGGAGCGGTTTGGGTCGCCGGCGGGGTGCTAGTAGTTGGGGAGGGTAGCGGGGATTGCGTACGGGAAGTTCCAGGGGTAATAATGGTCGGGGTGTCGGCGGTACTGGGGTGGAGCCCCGGTGGCTGGGGGGCTTGTGGCAGTGCAAGTTGCCGGGTTAACCGGTCGCACTCCGCGTTTAAACGCGTTATAGTAGCGTTGCGTTCCTGGGCTTCCGCCCTTAGCCTAGCGACCTATTGGGTGTTCGCGTTGTCGTCGTTTTAAAAGGTTATTATTTCGTCCTGCAGCAAAGCGATTTTGCCGTTTAGGAAACCCATTAGCTATTTGAGCTGGCGGAACGCTAGCGAGGTCTGGCCGTTAATAAGGTCGCGATACAATTCTACGTAATTCTCGCTATTTTCATATGCTAGGGCTTGCAGGGTTGGGTATCCGGAAAGGAGTTCGAATGCTAGGACGGGGTTAAAGGGTGAGGGGGTCTCGGTTGGGTCTATTATAGTACTGCGCTAATGTAACGCTATCGGGTTTTGGGTCAGGCTTCGTTATGTTAGGGTGGCGGGGATATTGGGGCCTTTTCCGAAGTGTCCGGGTTTCGTCGCTGCGGCGCCGCTTTCGGGGTATCGGGGAAAGAGCGGAACGCTGTAAAATCGTTCCGTGTCCTTTGGTTTAAGGTGCAACAAACTGTTACGGCGCGGCAGTTAGGTACTAGGTTGAAGGTTTGTTATTGCACGAAGGAGAAAGACCGCTGGCCCCGGAGGGGGCCGGCGGATTTTTAGCTAAATACAGGTGTGCTGGGCTTGGTCCCGTAACAAATGGTAAATCTAGCATGGGGGTCGTGTTACGATCGGGGAGCGTAGGCTTCGCAGTTAGGTGCAATTGATGCTATGGACTGAAGACTTTTCTATGGGGAGGAAATAGGGAAAAAAGGCGCGGCGCGCCGAAGGCGCGATGCGGTAGAAAAAGCGGTACGGCTTCTTATCGCGCGGGCCATTCCGCGGCGCGTGCTTACGTGGATGCTTGCGGCGTGCGGTGAACTGCCCTGGGCCGTCACACTACCCCTTTTCAAGCCCGAGTATCGCGTACGCGGTGCTTAAAGCTTTATTTGTGCCGTGTTGGCTTTTTTTTGTTACTCCCACATATTTTGCTACGTTATTATTATCCCGATCCTCCGGATATACGTCTTTTGCTGCCGCTTTAATCCAGTTTTGCAAATTAACTAGCGGTCCTGCGGCTTTTAGGTATGTTAGGTGGAACGTTTTTAACGCGGTAGCAGCGTTTTTAAAGTTTTTTGCCAAATGCCATTCGTCGTTAGGGTCGCATCTTTTCCAGCTAACCTGGTATTGCAGCTTCTTTGCTTTACCGGTAACCCGGGATGCTAATACCTTATCGATTTCCTATTTTGGCTCGCCGTTAATAACCTTTGGGGGCTCCGGCTTTTAATGCTATTGCGGTAGCGGGTCGTTCGGAAATTTGCGAAGTCGATCTGCGTGGAAAAGATTCGAACCCTTATATCCCGGTAGCACTTTAAAAACGAAACTGTGGCCTCGTTCTTCTAACACCTTCTATAAGCCGGCGTACTAAAAGTCTAAACGGGTTATAGGCGTTGCAATTGTGAAACCTTTTTTCCGAACAAATACCGAGTCGCCGATTTTGAAGTTTACCGGGCGTCGCTTTTTGTTGGCCTGGATCTTTTAGGCCTTTTGCGCGGCTAATGCGTTGTTGTAAGCCAGATCCTATACGGCCTTAGTTTGATTTACTAGCTCCAAAGCTTTTTGCTGTCGTTCGTTCTTAACGTCGGTTGGAGGCAGTTTTTAAAATAGCGGGTTCCGGGGTTCGTAACCTAGCAGGACCTTTAAAGGGGCCATGCCTAAAGACGAGTGCCATGCGGCGTTATGGGCAAAGTTGAAGGCGGGAAGGTGCACGTTCCACTGCTTTTAGTACTTGTTTACGTAAAACCGTAACTATTGGTCTAGTTCAATATTGGTAATCTTAATTGCGCTTTAAGTTTGCGGATAAAAGGCGCTGCCGTAACGGTATTTCGTGCTTGTGAGTTCGTTAAGCGTGGCGAAGAACTTAAAGATAAAAGGACTTGCATTGTTTAACAGCCAGACGGAGGGGCAACCTAAAATACGGTATAGTTGCCGGTAGTACCGTATCGCGAGGACCTCGGCGGTGTCGGTTTTATGGCTTGGAAACGTGCATTTAATTCTGCTAAATTTGCAAACGAAAACTTAAACGTAATCGTAGCCGTGGTCGTCCTTTGGCATATTTTTACCGTTAATAGCGATTTATTCCTAAACGACCTTAGGGACGGGCAGTGGATGCAACAGGCCAGGTGTTTTGTTATGCTTGGATTTGTTGCGGTAGCATTCGTGGCAATTGTTAACATATCGGCGGACGTTTTTATTCATACCTTCCTAAAAATAATCCTTTTTAAAAAGGCGGATGGTTTTGTTCTAACCGCCGTGGGCGAAGATCGGGGGGGCGTGGGCTTCGCGAATGAGCGCGGTGCGAAGGGCAATTTTTCCGTCTGTTGTTAAGGGCGGTACCACAAATCGGCCTTTTTAGTAACCCAAACTTTGCCAAGTATTTTCAAATCGCACGAGTTTAGCGAGGTCGGCCCCGTGGATGTTTTAAATCGTCGAGGTGATTGTTTGGATTTGGGCCGGAACAGTTTTAGGCATCTTTAGGGCTGGACCTAAAATTCTCTTAGGGGGAACAAACGTAAGGAAACGCTCCTTTGCCTTTCGAACTTTAACCGTGGGCGATTCGACCGTTTTCCGGAACAAAGCATCGGTAACGACATTTTCCTAGCTTCGGCGGTATTGGAACCAGTAATCGAAATTAGCAAAATACGTGCTCCATTTTATTTAGCGGACACCAAGCTTTTATTTGGTTATAAAATGAACGAAGGCTTAATGATCCGTAACGATAGTAATTTTCGATCCCCACAATTCAACTTCGAAGTGCTTGAGCGTTTAAATGACGGCGAGGAGTTTTCGATCCTAAATCGGGTACGTTCGTTCAATTAGAAACATGGTTTTGCTAAAGTAACCCACTGGTTTCCAGATCCCGTCTTTTTGTTATTGCCAAACAACTCCTCCTATGGCGTTGCGTAACGCGTCGGTTTCGACTCGGGTCGGGCGTCCCGGGGTAAAGAACGCTAGAACCGGGGCTTCGGTAGCCAGCTTCTTCATTTTCTTAAAGGCGTCCTTTTATTTAGGCCCTATTTCGAAGGTGGCGTCTTTTTTAAGGAAACGTGTTAAAGGTTTGGCATAATCGCTCGCGTAGTAACAAAATACTCGCACGTAATTGCACAATCCGAAAAAGGACTTAACCGCAGACTTGTTGGTAAGGTCCTCGAACTTCCAGTTGGTGATGGCGGCTATTTTGGTGGGGTCTATCCGGACGCTTTGGCCGATTTCGATAACTAGGCCCAAATACTCCAATATCGTGGTATTAAACCGGCTCTTTTTAATATCTTTTTAAAGGTGGGCTTGGTTTAACCGGTAAATAACCTTTTCGATATAAGCCTAATGCGTGGCCTCGTTAAACTTTTCCAAATAGATTAGGACGTCGTTAGCGTACGCGCTCGCGAAAACGTTTAAGAGCTCGTTTAATTGGGCGTTAATAAACGCTTGCTACCAAATTAGGCCGACTTTAAATCCGAAAGGGAGGATTTTCCACTAAAATGTCCTTTAACGTGTCCGGAAAGCCGTTAAATACCGTAACTTTACCGACATTAACAATCGGTTAAACGCGCGGATAATATTAACCTTAAACAGTCTTTTAGCTTTACCACATTTGGCAATCGTGCCGTTAACGTCGGGTACTAAAACGAGGCGGGATTTAAAAAATTTATTTACTTAGCGATAGTTTTAATAAAAACGCCGTTCGTTCGAATGTAGCTTCGGAACGAAAAAGTTTAAAGCAAATCTATCGGCTATATAAAACTTGATAAAACCGAAAGCGAAAAGTTCGTCGGTGGTTTATTTCTCGAATGGGAGCATCGAAAAAGGTGTCCGGTAGGTAAAAAGCGATCTTTCCAAAAGCTTTTCCAACTCGAGGATTACGTCGTACCTAAATCGATTCGGTAGGAGCTCGGTAGAAGCTTTTTTGGAAAAAAACCCTTTTAAATAAGCAATTTCCGGGGGAATTAGGCTTTGGACGAGCTTAATATGCCCAGGGTCCTCGCTAACGGGAAAAGGAATCGGCTGGCTAGAAAAGGTTCGTTAAGGTTTAACCGAAATTGCCTGGATCCTAGCGGTAGATTCGGGGCTTTCGAAGGGAATTAGGGCGTTAGGAAAGGGCAAAGACTTCCACCTCTTTTAGCGGGGGTCGTTTTCAATTTAGGCTTAAAAAGCCTAAATTTCCGTCGGCGGGGGGAGAGAGAAGGTTACAGACTTGGGGTGCGATCGAAGTTGCCGTTACCGTTCCGGGTTGGTGAGGATGGCCTAAATTTGGTGCGATTGACGTTCCTTTTTAATTTGTTGGTCCATTAGGCGATTTCGCCGTTAGGCATTACGTTAGGCTACGGCGTTAAAGCGACCGTTAGACGGGGAGATGGTAATGGCCGGGGAAAATTTGGTGTTGTTAGGCAAAGCGTCGGGCCAGATAATTTCCCGTTTCGATGGGCGGAAGAGAAGGTTTCTTTTTGCTAACTAGAGCAATCCTATAAAGATATCGTAACCAGTATCTGCGATCCAGAACTTTTAATCGACGAAACGGCGGCCGTTTATCTCGAAAGTGGCGATAAGGATGTGGGTTACATTTGTCATTAGGAGATTACGGAAATCGGAAAGGGCGATAGGTCGAAACAGCCGTTTAACTTCAGCTCCAAAGTGCTTTTTAGCAAAAGCGGCTGCTTTGTAGCTAATAAAGAGATGGGCTGTGGCTTTAATGTTACAAAGTGCTTTAAAATTAATTCCAAAACCGCTACGTTGGAGCTGCGCTTTAAAAAGGAAGGAGGGTTAACTTTTATTACCGATTCTAGCTACATTAGGCATTTGGACCGCCGAGGAGACTTCCGGCGGTTTATTTAGTTTTTCGATTCGCATGCCGAATACGATGAAATCGATTTGCTAGTGTTCGAGTCGCTTTCCTCGTTAAATAGTACTCCTTTTGCCTTAAAGCGGCGGAAAATTGCGGCGATCTTCTTCTTTTTCTAGCAATTTCGAGCTAAATAACCTTATCCGCCGCAAGCGTAGCAAACGCTATTCGTCTTAGGCGTGGCCAGCTTGGTGTCTTTTTTGGGAGCCTTATCCTTAAGTACGTCGGAAATACGGGACTTACGCCCGCGGTACTTGCGACGTTTATCATTCTTTTTTGGGGTTTTTGCCTATTTTTCCTTGCGAATTAGGTAGGTACGATAATAGGCTAAGGCGGCGCCGGTTACGTTGCGGGTAAACATCTCGTAGCTAATGTTGGGGTCTTCGGCGTCGTTAAACAGGCGGGGATTAAGGTTTAGGAAAATATGCTTGAAAAAAATATTTTTGCGTTCTTTTATAATAATATTAGCGCGGTCGGCCAGTACGTTAATCTTTGCGATAAACTGGTGGATATCCATGGATTTATCAGCTAGATCGTACATTATCTTGCTAAGTTCGGCTTAAGCCTTAATGGGTTGATAGGCGTTGTAATAAACGGCGGCGAGCGTGGCTACTATTTCTAACGCGTTAGCAAACGGGTTTTTGGAAAAAGGGTTATATCGGGCTTTAAGGAGGAAGTTGGCATTTCCGGTCGTATTCGTATAAATTACAACCATACGACTGCGCTCGTTCTTAAAGGTGGTATCGTTTTCCATAAACTTATCGGCCAAACGGACCACCCAATTGGTAAATTCGTCCTTATCGCCGCTAAAAGCGCCAAGCTCCATTCCGGTACGCTTATCTTTCGAATTGTAATCTGGGTTTTTGGTTATCATATCGCCTTTATCGTTATAAGGTTTAAAAGCTGGGAGGGCGGTTACGCTAATGGGTACGAACGCTATGCCTCTAAAAACGCTTTCGGTTAGGGTAAATTAGCGGGAAATGGAAACGCCCTAGGTTCGGAGTTAGGACATAACGGCGGCGACAACCGCCGCCATATCGGCCTACTGGGCAAGCGGGGAGGGGGTTTAGCCAAACATGGTTATATTTGGGTTGTTATCCTTAACCAGGTTCTCGTTTGTTGATTTAGACGCTTAATTTTCTTTTTTTTGTAATTGCTCGTTTGCGCTTTAAAGCGGGTAGTCGGGGTTAGTCTTTTATTTCGCGAGCACGACGTCGGGCTCGTAAAAAACCTCGATTTCAGATTCGATGTCGTTTTTTAGGTCGGTAGGTTGGGACGGCGTATTTTCTACCGCGGGGTTAGTTTCGGTAGGCTTTTTTAACACGTTTTTTATTAAGCGAGATAACTTTTTCGTAAACGACCCCCAATCCTTTTTTTTGGGCATAGGGTCGTGTTGTCGCGTAAGGTTTTGCGTCGTTCACGTCCGACGGGGCTAGGGGGTGAAATAAGTGGTGCTATATTTAATAGATCGCTTAGCTAGCGAAATATGGAGATAGAAAAGTAGTGTTACGATCGGGGAGCGTAGGTTTCGCAGCCAGGTGCAATTGATGCTATGGATTGAAAACTTTTTTATAGGGAGGAAATAGGGAAGAAAGGCGCGGCGCGCCAAAGGCGCGATGCGGTAAAAAAAGCGGTGCGGCTTTTTATCGCGCGGGCCATTCCGCGGCGCGTGCTTACGTGGATGCCTGCGGCGTGCGGTGAACTGCCCTAGGCCGTCATAAGCATCAGCGGAAATCGACCCTTTGCTAGCAACTAATTCGGACCATTACACGATACGGATCGAGGTCCTTAACCCCAATAACGCCGTGCCCGACTGCCGGCGGATCACATTGCCGGACGACAAACTTCCAATGTTCGCAAACGTGGTTGCAAATAGTGCCGGCGGCCTACCGCCACTTGGAACACTGCATACTACGGGCTATTTGGATAAAGCAGCTGAAGCACTAATAAACCTACTAAAGGGCGCGTTAGTTGCTTTCGGCCGGGGGCCTAAAGTCGAAAGAAAAGGCCAACCGTGGTGGAACGAAAAATGCGCCAGCGCACAACGGGACCTTGCAAAAGCTATGGCAAACGGCGGGCCTTTTACAGCCGAAGCCCACGCTTTGGGGGCAACGGTCCGGGCGGCCAAAAGACAGCATTGGGCAAACGTATTGGAGGAAGTCGATTCCCCGGAAGCGCTGTACCGTGCTGTAAAATGGCATAAACTCGCACTTGCTATACGGCTTCCTCCGTTAAATATCGACGGGGAGGTTATAATAGCCCTAGCGGATAAAGCGGAAGTATTGGGCCGCAAGATCCTCCGTAGGTTTACGGCGGAGGACGACCTATAGGAGGACCCGTGGCAGCATGGGGCCCCCTAAGGGACCGCATAACTCCCGTGGGACCCCTACGTCCCCTTGGAGGAATGCCGGAAGTGCATTATTGGCACGGCAAACACGGCCCCGGGCGTCGACTCCCTATCGGTTAGGCTGCTTACAGCGGCATGGCCGGCAATAGGGGAATACGTTAGGGCCTTTTTCGAAGTATGCTTTAGGGCCGGGCACTA
The DNA here is from genome assembly GCA_000733355.1 of Falciphora oryzae. Classification (NCBI taxonomy): domain Eukaryota; kingdom Fungi; phylum Ascomycota; class Sordariomycetes; order Magnaporthales; family Magnaporthaceae; genus Falciphora; species Falciphora oryzae. Next base: position 19,402 of record JNVV01000106.1, read on the forward strand.
CCCGGGCCTTTTCCGTACCGCGGAGGTGGTAATGCTAAAAAAGCCGAATAAAGAGGATATGACGGACCCGAAGTCCTACCGCCCGATAGCTTTGCTCCCGTGTTTAGGGAAGGGGTTGGAGCGTTTGGTAGCTTCGCGGATGGCATCCTTCGCGTTGTAGCACGGGCTGATAGCCCCGCAATACGCCGGGGCTACCCCGAAAAAGGCCGCCACCGATTTAACGGCGTGCGTGGCCTATGAGGTGGAACGGGCTTTCCAAAAGGGCAAAACGGCCGCCCTCGTTACTATGGACGTATAAGGGGCTTTCGACGCCGTACTCCGCCGGAGGCTCCTCCGGAGGCTATTAAACTAAGGGTGGGACCCAACGCTCGTACGATGGGTATTATTTTTCGCAGGAAATAGGGTGGTTAAAGTGCGTTTGGAAGACGCTACGGCACCCCTTTTTTCCCCGGATTGCGGGCTACCCTAAGGGTTACCGGCATTACCGGTCCTTTTTATGCTTTATATGGCCGAAATCCTACCCAAAGCAAAAGCGGTCAGGTACGGATATGCGGACGATATAGGCATTTGCGTAACGGGAAGCACCCCGGAGGAGTGCTCCCGTAAAGCAGGGGCTACGGTGACGGAAATCTTCCGTTAGGGAAGGGCTAATAAAGTGGCTTTCGACCCGGGGAAGTGCGAATTTATGCATTTTTCCAGGCAGAGAAATCCTACAACCCTAGCGGTTACGGTAGAAGGCTTTACCATACAATAAGCTACAGGAGCTTTACGGTGGTTAGGGGTCCTTTTTGACCTACGGCTTAATTTTGGCCCGCACGTTGACCATAGGATTGCAAAAGCCCAAAAGGTTGCCAACTACCTCCGGAGGCTAACGAATTCGATAGGGGGGATACCGGCACATTCGGTATACAAAGCCGTAACAACGGTGATAATCCCTACAGTTTTATACGGGGCCGAGGTTTGGTATAGGGGCAAGACCAAACCACACCCGTATAAGCCGGCACGTTAATAAAGTACCCGGTAAGGCTATTTAATCGAACGGGTCGATAAAGCCCTACAAGCGTCCCTTCGGGCAGTGGTTCCAGTTTGGAAAACCATACCGATAAACGCTTTGCATTACGAATCCGGCATTCCTGGCGCCGAAGCACTTTTGGAACAAGCCCGTTTCCGTTTTGCGGCCCGCATAAAGACAGTTCCGGAGGATCACCCCCTGGCCGCAGCGGCCAAGCCGATCCTCAATGCCCGGGGGCCTAGGGCAGGCCTGCCCGGCAGGCTTACGACCTCGCTGCAAAGGACGGCCGGACTCCTTCCGGCGTGCACCCGCCCGGCTTACCTCCCTTATAAATATACGGGGCTTACGGTGGCCACACAGGAAAAACAAGCAGCCGCCAAAGCATTTATGGCGTGGCTTCGCACCCTCCCCCCTACCGACGTTATAATATATAGCGACGGGTCCAAAGCGGAAAACGGGGCAGTTGGTTACGGCTGGGTAATCCACCAAGCCGGCCAACGCAAACTCTCCGGGCACGGCCGGCTGGCGCATCCGGCGGAAGTATTCGACGGCGAGGCGGAAGGGGGCCGGATGGGCCTCCGTAAAGCCGTTTGGAGCTTCCGCAACTGCACTTTCCATTTGTGCCTCGATAACACCTCGGCGGCTAATGGCTTTTTAAGCACGGCCCCCGACAGCTCACAAGGGGCCTTTAAAGAGGTCCATTACTTTATGGACAAACACCGGGTACACGTCCGTTGGTCCCCGGGCCACACTGGAATCCCCGGGAACGAAGAGGCCGATGCCGAAGCAAAGCTAGGATCGGCTTTGCCGATACCCCAACACTCCAAGCCAACGGTGGCCGGAGTAAAGGCTTTAGCCCGGAAGATGGCCCGGGACGCCCGAAACACCTGGTTCGAAAACAGCCTCCCGGACCGGTATAAGGCTATAGGCCTCCCGCCGGTACCACGGCCCGCACCCGAAGCTTTACAGCTACACCGGAAGGTGTTACAGCGGCTAATGGCCGCACGTACAGGGCACGGGGATTTCGACTGGTACCACCGAAAGTACCAGCACGAAAACGATAACCCGTGCCGCTGCGGAAGAAACAAGTCCCCCTCCCACCCTGTATATTGCAGGCTGGCCAAGGCGGCAGAAGACAAGTGGCCTACAACGGACCCCTCCCCGGCTTTTGATAGGCCCGGATATTGGAAACGGCTATTGCAAAAGCCTTTCCTTTTTGCTTCGTTCGTCGAAGCTATTAACTACTACATTATCGCTGGGCGGTAGTAACAGGGCCTAAATAGCCCGCATATAACCTATTTTCCTTTCTCTTTTGCACTTTTCACTTTTCCTTTGTACTATTAGGACTAGCAGTAGGCTCGTTAGTCCCCCGCACCTCCGGCCGGGCCCAGGGGAGGTCCCGAGGACCCCCCCGCCCAACCCGGCCTTGCCCCCTTTCCGGCACACCCGCCGGCCAACAGCACTACTACCACTCGCAGCGCTTCACAACGCCCCGGCGTATATATTTACGCCCTACCGCCGATCGCCCGCTCACTAGCAAGGAGCGCCGGAATGCGGCCCGACCTCCGTGTGCTTTCGGGTTTAATCTGCTAGCCGCCTTAATAGCTACATGTAGCTTAATGTTTAGCTTAGGTAGCGCTAGCACGTCATATGCCCCTTGGGAGGCAGGGACTGGTAAATCCCGATATAATGACGTTAAATATACTCTCTCTCTCTCTCTCTCTAGATAGCCATTTCAACCAAGAGGGTTTGTTGCAGCTTGGCCTCTTCGCCCTCGTTGGTGCCGTGACAAATAAGCTTATTTTGTCAGTATATACTTGCATTACTTGTGCCTATTTGGGAAATTGGAAAATTTAAATTTGGATCGTAAGCATAAAAAAAAGTAATTCGCCGGTAACGCGACGCAAAAATAAAATAGTATAAATTGCACGACGTTAAACGTAGCCCAAATGCCTAGGGATGTAAATTTTACCGTATTTAGCTTTAACCCATAAAAAAATAGGCAAAAACTACGGAATTAGTATAACGAAATCGTAACACCGGAATGGAACGGAGGTGTTCAAATATGAAGCCCAACTGTAGTCCAAAAAGTGGGAATGCCTTTAAAGCGGGAACAAGCGTAGCGAGTGGACACTACTCATCCGACCGGAGGGGAGGATGGTGGGGATCCTCCAATGCCTAGCCTGTGCATACGCACACCGGGTATGATCCAACACACAGACTGTCTGGCATGCTGCCAGTACCGGAATGCAAAGACAGCCACTGCGTATGACGTGAGTACTCGCAGCCGCCACTTGATGGAGAATATCTGGTGGTTTGGAGAGCTTACGCTGTTTTTGCGCGCAGGTCATTTTTGCCCTCGGGCGAATGGGTCGGCCGATTTACGGTTTCGACCCCGAGACACACGTCCCCCGAGAGGAGGGTAGCCGAGCCAGCAGGTGAATATCCGAGCCGGCCTCACTATCCGAGCCTTGTTGACGCCCAAGTCCGATGCCCATACCACGTTGTTTGCTTTTGGCGTGGCCGCGCCATATTACTTTATATCACGACGAACAGGGGACGAATACCAATCTTTCTGCTGCCCATTTACTCGGGTAAGTTGCAGGCCGAAGGCCTGCCCTGGGAGAAAATCTCTATCTAGTGGTGCCTGGAGGCCCGTGCGTAGGGTTGGTCACGCGACCTCGCGCGTGCCGTGACACTTTATTTTGTTTACACGAAGGGAGCATGGTGTGGCGTTGGGCGTTTTGAGGGAATTGTAACGGCAACCTCCCGTTCAGAATTTCATTCGCTTTCATTTGTTGCGATTGTCGCCACGGCACGCCGGCACCTACACATGTACCTAGGTGGGCACCAAGGTTCTGCTTTTACCGAAGCGAGGCAGAGTTAGGTGGGCATAACAGCCGCTGACACCAAACAAACTCCTTTTGAAGCTAACACGGCCGCAAGAGGCAAACAGATGTCAGCTGGCATTGCGAGGAATGACTCTACGTAACGTCATAGATGATGGTATCTGGTGGATGGCATCATAAGGGATGAGCCACCTGCCTTTGATCAAGGACGACCCAGCACCGGCACGCCGGTACCTACATATGTACCTAAAGGTTCTGCTCTTACCGAAGCGAGGCAGAGTTAGGTGGGCATAACGGCCGCTGACAAACAAACTCCTTTTGAAGCTGACACGGCCGCAAGAAGCAAACAGATGTTAGCTGGCATTGCGAGGAATGACTCCATGTAACGTTATAGATGATGGTATATGGTGGATGGCATCATAAGGGATGAGCCACCTGCCTTGATCAAGGACAACCCAGCGCCGCCGCCTTAGACTCGTAAACTTGTTCCATGGAAAATCCCCCGCCGGTTTAGCGGCATTTCCGTTTTAGGTCACTTCTTTTTTGGGTATAGCGCTTTTAAATGGAGCTTTCTGATTCGAAAAATCAATCACCTAGGTATCCATTTTACAATTCCCACCCCCTCTTCCACCCACTTTCCTTGCTTAGGCTATAGCTGCCTATTTCCACGCTACTTTACGTTTATACAAATCAACTGCTTATTCCTTTTTGCCTAGCATTATAAAGGAGTATACTTTTAAAAAAAAAATTCTTTTCCTATTTTATAGCTATTTACATTTCAAACCCGTTTTTATTCCTTTTATTTACAAATAATTGCATTTTATTATAATTCGGCTCGTATTGCAATCCTAATTTGTACTTAAAGCTAGATATCGGGAAAACAAATAGGCCTACCTTACTTTTCCATATCACAACTTCTTAACCGCTTTTATCCTTTTGTTAAATTTTCGATTAAATTTTTTATTTTTCTTAGCCAACTTTTTAAATAGGCAGCCGGAAAACCCGGCCCCGCAAAAACTATTACATTGTAAAATCGTTAAAGTTATATGGACTTCGCCAATATTTTTAACCAAGTTCTACTTCCGTTTCCACGAATAGCATAAAGGAATTTACAATATCTTTTAAAAACGGTTCGTATTAACTTACTAACCCGGTTTAATGCCTAATATATAATTCCGCAGCTTTAATAACAGCTTCCCGCAATATAACCGTAAAGCTAGTAATTTTACGGACTAATCCTAAAAGGCGGCTCCTTTTAACTTCAAAGGCAGGTGAATTTGCCTTTCCATCGGAAAGTTTCTGCAATAATCTAGGCTGCAAATGTGTTGTTATATCTCGTAAAAAAACGGCAGCTCTATTAAGCAAACCTGATAGGCCGCGTTACCTTTAAAGCTCTCCCTTTGCCGTTTTTCTTAATTTTTTTCGGCATTTCCGAAACCAATATCAATATGCATTATGATTTTAATAATGCCTTAGCCAAGTTTCCTTACAAAAGCTAATTTAGCTTGTCGTGTGGTTGGTTTAGCGGGGTTACCGGTAAGCAACAGTCAGCCGGAAGGGCCGGGGGTTTACTGTAAGCAAAACGCTTAAAAAAAATAAATAGATGCCCCTCCTCCAAGTTTGCGGAAATCGGAGGGATCGAGCATTAGTGGCAAAAGGTACGTTCCGTACGTGTTTATAGTGTACCAGTCATTTGCGAAGCCAAATTGTACCTTACGGCAGCGGTGGCCTAGTGCGTACTAGGGAAAAAAAAGCGTTTCGAACGCTAGGTGGCGGGGTAAGATAAAGTAAATGGCAAAAAGTCCGTTACAATAAGTCCGAATATTGTATGCTTATTGCAAATGGGGTAATCCCAAAGCGTAAACATACCAAAAAAAAGCGAAATTCTTATCGCTTCTTTCCCTATATTGCCCCGACACCAACCACCGAAACGCCTTTTTTCCTAAAACCGCATCAAACCACCGCCGCCGCATATTCCAACTCGATCTCATCACTAGCCCACTAAAAAATAAGGAAAGCTATATCACCTTTTAAAAAAAGATTTGGTTAAAATATGCATATTAAAATTGGTTTTCGGTAATGCCGAAAAAAAATTAAAAACGATGGTAAAAGGTAGGCTTTAAAAGCGACGCGTCCTATTACATCCGCCCAATAAAGCTGCCGTTTTCTTACAAAATATAACGTGTATCTACAACCTAACCTATTAAAAAAATTTACTAAATGATAGCAAAGCAAATTCATATGTCCCTAAAGCTAAGGGAGCCGTCTATCAGGACCGTTTTACGATAATATAAGCTTCACGGTTACATTACAAAAAATTTTCGACGAAAATACAATTAAAAACTTGGCAAATAAAAAAAGTAGCATAAGAAATGTACTATAAAAAAGCAACACAAACGTAACTACCTTGCTTCCATTTACATATAAATACTATACTCGTTTCCGCCAAAAAACGAAAGCAAAATTCCGTCTATATCTAACATTACAATTCGAACACACGAATATTTTATGCTACAATTTAAATTTTTATCCAACTTTACTATAATGGCCCCAATCTTTTTTAATAATATAACAATTTACACCTTTCCTCCCCCAAACGCGCTCAAACTCGTACAACAACCACGAAAAAACATAGCGTTAAATAATTTATTTAACAAACCGCATTAGGTAACGGTTCCCAACCAATCCACTTACGGCAATATCCCCGGACCCGGGGCTTACTCCGTTAATGCTCGGGAAAGGCCTCCGAAGTAGCGAATACCTATCGCCCCAATGCACGACACCATCGGTAAAAAAACAACACAATTTTCAAAAAGCCACTACGCCAAACTCGATTCCTATATCCCTTACCCTACTTAAATGCACCCCACTCAAATTTAGCACAAAATTCAAACAAAGCTGATTTCAAACTTTAAAAACGGTTTATATATTAAAACCTCGGCTTATGCAAACGGTAGCGGCAATAAACCGCTAACACTTTAAACGACCAAATTAAATAACTTTTTTAGCAAATTTGGGAAAGTTTTCTTTAAAAACGGACAATCACCAAACCCTCAATCCAACCTCGCTTAACATTACAACCAGCCTTTTTCCGGGGAAATCTACACAAACTCGGAGTCCGATCCTCATATCCCTACCGTTACCGTCAACTTATTAACCTACGGCCTTTTTATTCCAAAGCCAAACAACGGCGCCTCAAACACCGAAATTTTTAACGAGCCAGCCGCACCCGTTCAGCAAGCAGCTACATCGCCCTACATCTCGCTATTAGCTCCTAACCCATCCACCCACGGCAGTATCCTCGACCCTAAACCTTACTCCATCTAACCTTAAGCTAATATATAGCCTCAAAAACGGCGAGGAATTGTCTTTCCACTATATCAAATCGGCAAGGTTTCAAAGTTTACTTAAAGTTACCGCGCCGAGCCCGACATCCCTAACCCCAACCAAAAGCAAAAAGTTCTCGCAAAACCATCCCCAAACCCCGGATACAATCCACTCGATAAACACCTACCTCATAAAACCAATCGCACTATTAAATTACCATCAATAACAACCGATCCCAGTTTAAACGGCAAAAAACGCCCAGCGTTTAAGCAGGATAACATACCTATTAAGCGCAAAAAATCCGGCCTTAAAACCAAACAATCGGCGGACTATCAATCCGGGGTTATTTAATATAATAGCAATAACAATCGGCTAAAAGCGTTAATAATAAACCAACAACGGCAAATTTTTAAAATTACTAAACCGCACCAAAAAAACCAGTTACCAACTACGGAGCTAGCAACAAAATCCGTGCAAAAAAGGGATCCCTTTGCCAACATCGAAAGCTGGTACCAAAAATCAAAACAGCCAACGGCTTTTCCGGACGACAATTTTAAAATCAGAAGTCCTTCGCCTTTAACCTCCTCTTTTCCCCGACAAAACCGGCAAAGCCAAGCAGCACTTCGACCCAACGAAAATGATAGCTAATACCTGGTCGAAGCTATTCGGGCAAAATGGAACAAATGGTTTTTTATCGAATGGGTTGGACACAGTAAGTAAAATTGGGTGCATTGCAAAAACATTTGCCTAAACCTTATAAACGAGTATAAAGAACAACATCCAAACGTCAATTTAGCGGGGGATTTGGAAATATCAAGTGCGAAAAGACGCGGAAATAGATGGTGGTTTAAAGTATTATGGAATTATGGCAAAAAAAACATAGTGTTTAGGTGGAAGAAAAAAAGCTTAATCGAAAGCTGGCTGAAAAGTATAAGTTACTAACCGTAAATCACAAGTTATCTGCAAGGAAACGGCGGATTTAATGCTTTTAGGGAGGCCTGGCTTTATATTTTAACGTTTGATAATCAAACGGGATCAGTTTACGGGTTTTTATATAAAAAATTATTGAAAACAAACACCGACTATTAACAGCTGAATGACATTAACCTCCCAGCATGTAACGGATTCTGCTAGCAGGAAATATTAACTCATGCCTCGTTTTTTAATAGGATTCTGCAAATAGAAAACAAAGATTGGAATACAGTTCTATGCAATTGTATTGTTCATTTTTTTCTACTGGGAAAATTGTGACCACATTTAAAGTATAAAATTTTGCCGGCAGAATTTTTCGGACTATGTAATTGTATTATTATATTTTTCTGCCGGCAGAAAATAGAAGCATAATAAATAGTGTTGGAGTTTTCTGCCGGCAGAATTTTTTTGTGCTATATAATTGTACTGTGCTTTCGTAAACTTTGCAAGTGGCTTTTTAAAAGCCACGAATACTTTAGCACGCCCCTTATCCCTGCCTTTTACTAACATTTAGCCGTTTATAAATTTCACATCTAAAGCGGCATTTTTTATCGAAGCAGCCAATTAATAAGTTCTCGCTATGCCCCTTATCCTTAAATTTTACATTATAAGTAAACACCTTTTGTTTATGGCAGCCTATTAATTAGTACGCTAGTTGTCAGAATGCTGATGATGAAATTGATGCACATAGGTGGAACTGTTACAAAGTGCACAAACCATATTGGTTTATGCATCCGCCGACAAAAGGAAATCATGTACCGGACGCGACGCGTAACAGGCGTAACCCCGAAAGCAAAAAGAAACAGCGCTATCGGCCTACAGTGTGTTACGAAATGCAAATAGACTTTGATTATTGAGCTGATAAAATGCAGGGATTTGGAAAGTCCACTGCAGCGTTTTTAAAAGCCATTAATAGCGTTTTAGAAGCAGCTTCTAGCGCAGATTTAGATAAGCGTGCCCCGCACGCCCTTCTTTCGTACATTAACTTTATTGCATCCAGAAAAAATCACGCACCCAAACCCAAAATCGGCTTCAGTCTGCACCCTGGTCTAAGCACCTTGCCCTACAAAAATACCCCTTTTTCTAAGGAAAACGGCGTGCTGCAAGCTGTTAATTGGCGATAGCCTTTGGATTCGAACACACTGTATGGACGTTGGCCTCGTGGGTGAC
>JNVV01000106.1:28819-40106 GCA_000733355.1 Falciphora oryzae
CTCTTTCACTTCCAAAATCTGCACAAGCTAATAAAAAGACATACGGAAACTATTCCAAATAACAGACCAGGGAACCTTGCACCTTAGTGTAAAACCTTGTAAAATTTTCTAATACTTAATCCATCCATTCGCCGCTTCAAGCTAAGATATTTATTTGAGGGGTATGTCACCTCCAGGCTCTCTCTTCAATTGGATCCGCTAGGCAACCAGGGCCACAAAACTAGGGTGCCATTTGGCACCCACGCTCCAGGTTGATCCGCGGAAAAGCTGTTCTTTTTTGGCGCTTCGGACATGGAAAAGTGGAAAAATCTACCCCCGCCATTCTGCCTCGCATACCATAATTAAACATAATAGTACTTTTGAAAAGTGTCTATTAACGCCGGGCGGCGCGGAGCGCCGGCAAGGCCGGTTCTCCGTACATGCAGCCGCACGTAGGGCATCACGGCGCGCTATTCTAGTCTGCGTGAGTCTTTAGCGGATCGACCGTCCCGGGCCTGGCCCAAGGCGGTGTGGGGTTGGGTGCCTACTGCGGCCTTGCAACTTATATTCCTGCAAAGGTGTGACCAGCTTGCGCCTTCGTCCGCCGTCTAATTGTACGCGCTTTTGTAGACGAGGTGTGTCCATTAGGGAGGGCGCTGATGCTGGTAATTGTACTGTGCTGGTGTTTTTTGCCGGTAGATTTTTTTGCACTATGTAATTGTACTGTTAATTTTTTCTGCCGGCAGAACTATAACCACATTTAAAGTATAAGATTTTGCCGACAGAAATGTGACTATATTCGAAGCATAAAATTCTGCCGGCAGAATTTCTTTGTACTATGTAATTATACTGTTAATTTTTTGCCGGCAGAACTGTACCCACATTCGACGCATAAAATTCTGCCAGCAGAATTTCTTTATACTAATTATATGGGGTAGCCAAGAAGCATATGGAGACAGGAGGTGGGGATACTCGACCATTGCAATAATGATAGCTCCGAGTTTTGATGCAGGTTAGCCGTTGCAGCTTTTTGGAAATGAAGCAGGTAGATCTCCTATTGGCTGCTAAAAAATTACACCTTGGAGATGGAAGTTTTTCTGGTTCTTTCGAGGCCAGGGCGGCACCAGAGTTCGCCAGAAATTCCTTCCTAAGCGGCACAACTTGCTTTCCAAACGCTACAAGTGGCTTTCCCAGGCGCTCCACAAAGCCTGCCAGCCCCTCATTGTAACGTACCGACTAGTATGGCGACCAACGGTCCTTGGTGACTGGACTCACCGACCTCGCCACCTCTCCGGCTTGTGAGGGCCTCCCTAGCCGACCAATAGATACTGAGGTTCGTGGATCCAAATACGGGACGAAAGCAGAGGGTTTGGCCATCCAGAGTACTTTGGAGCCAAGCTGTTAGCTCAAAAGGTAAACTGCCAACCCCAGTTTAGGAGGCAAGCTGCCAAGTTGCAGGAAAAGAGGCTGTGATGAGCCCCGGCATCTGATTATCCCAGTACCACCCACTGCCAAGATGCTACCCAATTGCCAAGAAAATGGCGTGCAAGGATGAACGGAGCGGGTGGGGAATGCCAAGAGATAAATGTAATGGCGTACAACTGGAAGGAAACAAGGCGGGAGGCGTGCAACATGGCCGAAAATAACCTAACAACTCGCTGCACCTGCAACGTGGGGTGCGTTTAGAAATTTATTTTGTTCACCCCCACACTTTAAGGGTGTGCAATAACGTGGCAAAAGCGCCACTTTTGAGGTTGTGTAGTTTTTTCCAGTTGCATTTTATTACCACACCCGGGCCTCCCACCCCCTGAAGAACACAGTCCTCCTGCTTTTTCCCCTTAGAATGTACGGCCGGGTGAAGATAAAATAAGCGGAGGAAAAGTTTGACTAGCACCTAGCTGGACAGGTTTTGCTGGAGCAAAAGATAAGAAAGGGTCAGCGGGATCATGGTGCAGCCTTGGGTCACATCTTTTCCTTCAATGTCACGGCACAACAGTATGTTCCAAATATTTGTCAATGCAGTCGAGGGCAGAGAAATTGGAGGAGCAGAAAGACGGTATTCGGAGTAGGTTGGAGGCCGGAGGCCTGGCCCTGCAGAGATCTGGGATCTCTGTGCGGGATCCACCTTGTGGAGCCTCCTCCCTTATCTAGCGATAAGGGTCTTTAGGCCCAACTCCTCTATCTGCGATCAGGGCCCTACTGGCCGTGACAATATTCCTGCCTGTGAAAAAGATGACTCGCTATTCGGAAATGCCGAAAGCATCGCATTTGATGGTCGTGGGCCTAGTGCCTAAGAAAAGTTACGTCGCCATCACGTTAGCTGGGCCAAAACCCACCGAGCACCAGCCTTGGCCCGTAGCTTCTCGGCCTCTAAAGATCCCCACCCATTTGGGATCTCCATGCCACAAGATCTTCCCTAAGCAGCCCTCGACACTGTGCGCACTTCCTCCCAGAATGCACTGATGATGCGACTGTCGCAGTCGCTTACCATATACTTACGGAAGTAGACAACAGAAGGGAATGTGAGGCCCTGTGCATGGGCTGTCGAGGAATTGGCAGGTAGAAATGGCTGGCTATGGTTGTGGGCCCACAATTTCCGCCAGGAGAAAGGGCAGTTTTTAGCCAATCATTAGGCGCAGCGTCAGCCTACACCTCTCCAGGGATTGTAAAGGTTAGATTCTAGTGGGTCTTTCCTAATCGGGTTTGCCACTAGTACACGCTTTCGCGCGCAAAACCGCACTTAACGCGATGTATTTTCTGTCCCCACTTTTGGCAGTACCTCGGCTCGCACCAAAACTTGCACCTTATGTCTTGTCACCCCCTGGCGCTGTCAAGGGGGTCCACCATCTAACCTTTACAATCCCTGGAGAGGTGTACTGTGTAAATTGTTGCACAACGTAATGACCAAAGGTGATCTGACGTAATTGTTGATTGATTCTGTTCTGCCCGGCTGTGTCCCTCTCAACGAGCGGTCTGCAAAATTTGCACTGAACGCGTCTACGGCCACACAGCTCGTGCACTATTACTAATCAAAATTACACGTAACCGAACAAACTTGCACATGGTGCAACACACCCCCTCAGGTAACGCCCAACGGACGTTGCCTAGCCTCAGTTCCCTTTAGGGGTGCCTCCCAGGGCTGCGATATCCTCTGGGCCGGCCTCTCCGCCGGGAAATGTCTCTTCCCTCTCCTCTAGGTCGATTTCCGTCCATTTCGCCTGCTAAATTAGCTGGGAAACGTCGACAAATCCCATCTGCCGTAAAAAGTCGTTCCATTTGTGCCTAGGCAGGGCTTTAGTTAGGCCATCGGCCAATTGGCAGTCCGTTGGCACGTACTCCACGGAGATCTTGTTCATCCGCACCGCCTCCCTCACCCAGCAGTTATATATATCCACGTGCTTAAGCCGAAAGTTTATGCGGGCTTCTCCAGGCGTAACAACTCGGATAGTTAACGTGTTATCACACAGGATCCGAGTAGTCCAGGTGTCCAAATCGACCAGGTTAAGGTCGACGGGTAAAGTTGGGTATAACTCCTGCAATAAGCGAGTGATGAAGATGCCCTCTTTAGCACCTTAAAAAAGTGCCAGGAGCTCCGCTTCGCAGGTAGAGGTAGCCACTATAGGCTGCTTGTTCGCTCTCCAGCCAATAATCCCTCCACACAGCTTAACCACGTATCCTTAGGAACTAACCCGGTCTAGGGTATTATCCGCGTACGAGGCGTCTATATACACCACCAAGCCATCCTGGCCACCAAACGATAGCCCGAAATCCCGCGTGCCTTTTAGATAATGCAAAACTCGGTCAGCGGCTTTATAATGGGCTGCAAAGGGATTGGTATTAAACCGGCTTAGTCTTGAAACGGCGAAGGCCACGTCCAGGCGGGCCGTGATTGCTGCATATAGCAGCGAGCCTATTTTGCGCTGATAGCTCCGGATTATAATGACGGATGCCCGCTTCTCCGCTGGAAATAGCTCTATGGCTGTCATAGGCGTATCTAAAGGTCGAAAAGGTATCGGCTCGTCTGCTAAAGCGGCTATTTTGTCGATATAACCAGCCTGGGATAAATAAATGCGCTTATTTTGCCTGTCCCTAAGGATTTGCATCCCTAAAAACCATTGCAATAAATGCCCTCCGGTTATAACGTAATTTTCCTTAAGGCCGGCGACAACGGACTTGGCCTCTATGCGGGCAGCTCGCGGGTAAACGACCAGAAGGTCGTCCACATAAACAAAAATCATAACGTTCCCCTTTTAAAAAACGCATGGTTCGTTTTAAAAGGGCTGGAAACCCAATTCTTGGAGCCTGCCTTTCAGGTCTTCCTGCCAGAGTAGCGGGGACTCACGCAAGCCGTATAGCGCTTTCCTAAGCCTGCAAACCTTACCGGGGACTCGGAATCCGCTTGGCATCTTCATAAACGTTCTCTTACGCAGGGGGGCGTAAACGAAAGCGTTGGTAACATCGTACTGGTCCACCTCCCAATCGAAAGTCGCTGCAAGTGCTAGTAAAATTCTAAAGGAACGCGCAGCGAAGGTGGACGCGTAAATAAACTTTCCCAATGCCACCTTTTGCTAATCACCCCAAACAACAAGTCGTGCTTTAGCTTTTTGGAAACGGCCGTGTTTATCGAATTTGTGCACGAATACCCACATGTAATCGAACACCTGTTCTCCATAAGCCTCCATCTTGTTTATTACGTCCCATAAGTGCATCTGCTAATGGCTTTGGATGTGGGCTCGTTGTGCTGCTCGATGGAGTGCTTCAAATGGGTGGTTGTCTAAATCCCATTAACTTTTCGGCGGATTTAGCGTATTCCGTCGGTGCAAGCGGTTCTCGGATGCGAGCTTGTAAATCTCCTTAGTTAATAATATCTGTTATAGCTCGCTAAAGCGTCGTAAACGCCCAGAGCGTGCTCTTTTTGCCATCGAGGCCTTGGTCTGTGGACGCCCGTTTACGTTGCCCGCACCCCCTAAAACGCGGCCCGCCTTAAAGGCTGCCATCCACTTTTGGGGTGCCGCTTGGGCCAAGCTTCTCTGGGTCTCTTTCACCCCCTTAGGCATCGTTAAAGCGGCAAATGCACTGGGAAATTAGACCGGACTATGCTTGGGGCTCGGATAGGCTTGCATCATTGGATCGGCCAAAAGGTGATCAGTTTCTGGCACTGCGTCACAATCCGCGCCCCCCTGGAAATGCTCAATAGGGGCCCACGTTTAGGTATCCTCCTCTCCGGCTGTTCCTTTGCCCGAATCCGCCCACCATTTTCCAACGGTGTCGTCCTTTATAGGCTGGTTATTTGTTTCGGAGTTCGGATCCGGCACGGAATCGAACCTTAAGGAGGCATTTACTAGTGATTTTTGGAAACGTATAGCAATCTTTTCCGATGTTAGCGAAATTTCTTTAAACGTACCTATTGCATAGTTTTCGGGTTTTCCGGAGTAAACTTTTGTTTCGTCGAAAAGTACGTCTCTCACGCGTATAACTTTGCCTATTGCAAGTGCCCAAACCCTATAGATATTAACAAAGTCGTATCCAACGAAAAAGCCTATTATCGCTTTGGATTTAACCTTGTCCTCTTTTCGGGCCATAGCACGGGCTGCCGGGGTAAGGACAAAAACCTGGCAGCCGTAGGCACGCAAATGCGTTTAACGCGGTTGTTTTGCAAACGTTGCATGCCCATCTCGGTTTGCCAGATAGCCAAAAAAACGCTCGTATAGGGACTGCCAATGGTATCTCTGCTTAGGCAGTCTGTTATTAAAATAAATAGCCGCGGAAGCAGCCTCGGTCCAGAAGTCTCGGGGAAGGTTAGCATGAAGTAACATAGCCCTTGTTTTTTCTGCAAAAACGCCTCCCATCCGTTCGGCACCACCGTTTTGGGCTTGTATATATGGGGCGGAGGGTATCGCGTTAACGCCTTCCGTTTAAAGCCTTTGCTCCCAAAGTTGGGTGGTAAACTCGTTATCGGAGCGGACGTACTTGATCTTTATTCCATAAAAATTATTCAACCGGCTCTGTAGGTCGCTGTAGCACCGCAAAAGCTCTGCCGTTAACTTTTCCTTACAGAAATAGCTCCAAGCATACCCGCTCCAATCGTTATAAAAGTGCAACCAATACTAGTAGCCTTCTGGATCCTCTGGCCAGTAGCTATAGTCCACAAATAGGGATTCCCCTAGCTCCGTCACTTCGACTCGGGGCATTTGACTAACAACCTCTTTTATTTTGGCACAAGCGCAAACCTCGCATTTGGCGGTAGGCGGACCTTGTAGCCGCAATCCAGCTGTACGTTTGGTGGCTTAGGCAAGGACCTCGGGGCCCGGATGCCCGAACCGGAGGTGCCAAAATGTCCCGTCCCCCGGGGGAAATTAACGGTAATGCCGGGAGTTCCAGCGTTTGGCCGTGGGTTAGGGAGTTTTCGGGACTATTGCAAAAGCCCCCTAATCTCCCTCTCGTACCGGCGTTATTAGGTTATATTCCAGCAGGAATTAACTATGCTTATTGGGAGTAACAGCCAGAAGCTAATCGTCGCTATCTCTAAGTGCAGGTAGGTTTCGTTTGGTATCCCACCACCAGCCTCTCCGCATAAGGCATATCAAGGAGACCACGTTGCAAGCGAACCTTTCGATCAAAGCCACGTTTCTCAGCCGTATATAAGCTAATCCGAACCCCGTTAATACCGTTAAGGTCACGTCTCCGTAGCCAGTAATCTGGATCTTCTCTAAGCCGGCTTGTACGTAGTCTCCGGCCGTAGCGTACTTAAGGTTCCGGAACCGGCTTAGGTCGTTGAAAATGTGTAATGTAACCCCGGAATCGAGTATCGTGGATCGGTGGAGTAGGTAGTCGCTCACGTTAAAAACAGCGCAATAGGTTAAAGCGTTTATTATAATCGTTAAAGCGTTTATTATAATCGTTAAAGCGCTAAGGACGACTCCCACTCGTCGTACTAATCAATCCTCGCCTTCAATTTCCTCTACACGGTTTGCCCAAAGTACGGATCTCCCTCCCTTTTCTTATTTTCCGGCTTTATATTCTTCCTAAATCTTTTTAATAAAAGCATCAAACTCTTTATCTTCCTATCGCCGGATGGAAATCAGGTTTTGCACTGCCACCGCTAATTTCCACCACTCCTAAGCGAGGTCTTTCAAAACATAAAAACAGTCTTCTGGTCGGTAGCCTGGTTGCCCGCATACGCGGCAAACTCTCCTCGGCGGTAAAACGGATCCTCCTTTTCGTATCACTTTTCGAAAGTTCGACTTAGCCCGGGGCCCTCGTCCACTTGGGTTAAACGCTTGTAAGGTTCGTTTGCGGGTATTCTTACGGGAAACTGTCTCGCCGTTATCGTCTAATAATAGCTCTTGCCCTTAATTCTCGTCGCGGGATTGGGATCTGGAAACTGCCCCTAAATCGGCTGCCTGGAAGCCGGCAGCCCTAACGCTATTGCCCTTAGGAACAATCAAACCGGCCTTCGCCTGCATAGCCCCCCGAATCTCCCTAGCGATATCTTAGTACTTCAAAGTCCCTGCTGTTGCTTTCGGGAAATTTTCTTTGCGTATGCTGTAAGCCCAAAGCTCATATATAGCACCCACAGCGTTAATAGTTGCTAGGAACCATATCGCGGGAGTTATAGCCTCTAAAAAATCGACCTCGATTCCCTTTTCCATAGCCAACTCGAACTTCTTCAACCACTTCTCGGTATCCTTGTAGCTCTTTAATCCTCCCAAAGCTACGTTGTATGCATTTCTCGCTACCTCTTAGTTCTCCGTAAAAAACGAATCTCCGTATTCTTTAAATCGTTAGTAGCTTCTTTATATCAACGGCCCTAAAAAGTCCGTTTCCTCTTCAAAATACCGGTTTTAAAGGGACTGAGCTACTATCTTCTCCATCCACTAATAAAGGGTCTCGACGTTCTTCTCGTAGTGTTAATAGGTCGACAATTGGTACGAATAAACGCGGTCGTTCACCTAATATCCAAATCTCTAAATCTCAGGGACGCTCCCGCGGCTTAGGTCGAGGATCGAAGAGGTCGCGGTTGCGCTGGACGACGAAAAAGTGCCAACTTGGGGTCTCTTACGCGTACTTCTCCGCGTAGCCGGGCCGGGGACGAGTTCTTCGTCTATCTCTAGGATTCTCGGCGGCGAGGGTAATCGAGGCCATTCTTTTTCGCCCAACACGAAAGCCTTAACCTTCAGGGAGATCGCTTTTCTTAGGAAGGCTCGATTCCATCCTATCCACCCGGTATGGTCCTCAAGGAATGGGGTCGTATCTTGGATAAACATTGTCGTTATCGTTTTACGCTGCTAATTTGCGCGGTAAGCTGGACGTTGCTAATAAGACTCTTAATCTGTTGCACAGCGTAATGACCAAAGGTGATCTGACGTAATTGTTAATTGATTCTGTTCTGCCCGGCTGTGTCCCTCTCGACGAGCGGTCTGCAAAATTTGCACTGAACGCGTCTACGGCCACACAGCTCGTGCACCATTACTAATCAGAATTACACGTGACCGAACAAACTTGCACATGGTGCAACATAAATGGACAGGATCGCGGGGTTGGCGGGGATAATCTTAGCCGCGCCAATGCCACCCCTGCGGGGAGTGGTCTCTAAAGTTTGGCGCGTCCTCCCACAACCTGGAAGAAATAGACGTGCCTTGGGACTGTTCGTTGTGGGTCCCCTCTGAGAGGGGAGTAAAAAAATCAGGTTTGCACAAAAACTCCGGCCCACAGATCCGCCGCCAAATAAGCTAGGCAATCTGTGCACGCTCGAGGCCGCGCGCGTGAGCCTGTGCAGCCTCTTCCTGCGCGAGTTCGACCGCACCGCCGCCGAGTTAGACGGCGCCAAGGCCGCGCTCTGTCAAGCTCTTCCCCCCTTATCGGCCGCGGCGACGTTGGGCTCGACGTCTACAGCCGCAACATATTCCAGGGCGTCGCCGACACCGCGCGCTAGGCGTTCCGCGAGGGCATCGACGTGGTCTTCCAGCATATGGTATAACCGCGTGTCCAGCCCGCGCTGACCGAGACGTTCAGCGACGCCAGCTTCGCGCCGACGGAGTGGGACGTGGCGGCGCTGGCGGTGCAACGATGGGGAGTGGGACATGCTGGCGCGGCTCGAGCAGGGCGGCTGCGTCAACGGATTCGGCGCTATCTGCATGGAGCGCGGCTTCTCGGCCGTCATTAGCGCCGTGGCGAAGGGAACTGCGTGCTACGTGAAAAGTTTGCCCGCGTCAGCCAGCGCTTACGGTTGCCAATATGGAGGATAAGTCGAACGATGGCAAGGCTACTTTTCACCGAGATGCGAAGATTATATTAGCGTCGTGTCGTTGTTTGCGTGCGGACTGAACAAAAGGTGATTCCGAGTATGCCCAACTTTTACCTGGAGTCGATATGCCCCGAGGTCGAACGTTCTAATGGCTCACACGCGTCGGCCGGAGGGTGGAGGTTCTGCTTATCGCCCGGAACTTGCTGTTCGTATCGAACTCGTCGCGACGAATTCGGCGGTGCATTGATTCGGCGGTGCATCGAATTCGGCGGGTGCATGGATCGGCGGGTGCATTGGATTCGGCGGGTGAAGTGGGATCGACGGGCGTATTGGATTCGCAACCGGCTCGCATGTTGAAGGCGTACGGTTTGCAGATGACGCCTCCCTGCCTCAGGTCCTCTAGGAAAGTTCGGCCCAAGGCACGTGCAGGAATCGGCTGGGAGTCGGCATGTGGCAGCCGGGGCTGTTGGGCGTGGGCCGACAACGGCGGTCGCAGTCCTACTAAACTTGGGCAGCATGCTGCCGCCGTCGTAGGGTCCGATATCTTCACGGCTGGACGTGAGGGAATGGATGCAAGGTCGAAGCCGTCGAGAGTTTTTGTGCTGCAGCCGCGGCCGGCGCAGGGCTGGCGACGTTTGCCTGTTTGCCGCTTCACGGCCGTGCGTTTACAATCGAAGCTTCGCCTGTGGATATCAAAACTGACTTGCCACCTTACTTGCGAAACCTGGCTGTTGAACGCTCGTTTGGCAATGGCTTAGGCGTGGCGGCGCAGTGGCTGTGGCGTTACAGTGTCAATAACATTCAACATTCGTCGCTGCTGCACTTTTACTAACGCGGTCGCTGAAGAACTGCTCAGAAATGTGTTGACATTATGTTTGCACTATGAACAGGGAGCAGCCACGGACGCGAGGTTTGTTCGGTCGTCCGGACGCGTTCCCCCTGCGTGGAGTCGCAGTCTGCTGGAACCCAATGGGATTAGCGGCGGCAATCCCAAGGGCGCCTGCTTAATCGGCAGACGCTGGAATCGCTGTCAGCTATCGCCAACGCACCTCTGGCCAATGGCCGCCTTCTAACGCGGTGGTTCGTGCGCGGTTTGGCGAAGGTGAATGGTTCCGCGATAGGCGGCACCGCGATACGTGCGTCGGCGACAACTTGAACCCCGCGGGTGGAAGCTCGTGGCAGATGCCCATTTTTGCCCCGCTTTCCGTTGCTAACTCTTCCAGGGCAGGAGGGAGTGCGGTACACCGAGGGCCCTTACGATAAATTGCAAGCGCGTATGCCTTCACTTTTGTTTGCACACCCAACTCTAAAGCTTTCAAGTATATGGACTACGTCATTCTTGAGGTACAGGGCTCCCTTCTCAAATAACTAGCCAGGCAATTGGGGGTTCATCTCTGGAGGAAGAATTGTGGGATGTCACAACGAAGTATTGGTGTCCATGCACCATCCATCTCGCCGGTCGCCGGACCTAGCGTCCGATGTTCAGGTCGCGTCCTACTTGTGCGGGCTAGAAGCGCCCCGCACTCGATTGGCCCTTTGGGGATAGAGTGCGGCACGGCGATCTGTCGTTTTCCCTTCAATCTGTCGTTTTTTTGGGACATACTTTCCCACAAATTCGCAGTAATTCGATATTCCCTCGCATCAGCACGTGCCACGCCCAATCCGCATCCATCCGCGGGCAGCGAGCCCTGTCTAAGGCACAACCAAAGCCAGGCGCGCATTTACAAGCCGGCGTGCTTGCGCATCTGTTAGCTGTGCTTTAATAAATTAATTGCTGTTATTTGTAATGACGTAGATTTGGCTGGGCGGGTTGCGCGCTGATGCGAGGGTACATTGATTCACGGCTAATCTTATATGGGAAATAATGTCCCAAAAAAAACGACAGATTGAGGGGAAAACGACAGATCGCCGTGCCGCACTAATCCCCGGTGTCACACGGAAAAACCCGTGGACCCAACTAGTCGGCATCACGAGTCGGCCTCACGGAGACCCGCATAGGCGGTCAACGGACCTAAGGCCAAGCGGTGAAGGTCGGAAGGCAGTGTGAATCATGTACTCGAT
>JNVV01000107.1:0-32204 GCA_000733355.1 Falciphora oryzae
AAGTGAAAAAACGGCACAGAGAGGCGCCCCCGGGTCCGCAGCGCCGGATGAGCAGAGCTGATAAGAGGGGCGGGCCCATTCCCCAAACCCCTTTCCAGGCTCGTGCAGATACGACTTCGGTTTACTTATTTGGACTTGACGCAACCGTACGAATCGGAACTCTAGGGCAGAAGGGGGAGAAAGGCGCCAAGGGCATGTTGTAAAATAAAAGGGGAGATCTACGATGTAATGTGTGTCAATTTATGGCCATGTGGCCACCGCGGCGCGCGCCTCATCCACGCAAACTATGTGACACCCTTTGCTGTGAGCGCTAAACATGGATCGGGTACCTCTGCTTCCACTGGAGCAACATGGTGTCAGACTTGAGCAAAGCACATCCGACGTCACGCTCTGGCCGCCAGGAGCTTTACAGCGTCCTCAACCCGCCAAGCATCAGGGGGGACAGCGGCTGGCAGCAGTGCAGTGGATGTCCCTGTACGCAAAATTCAGAAAGGGTTCGATTTCGGGAAACAGCGAGGGGAAGCCGCAAGGTAGATCATACCCAGCCATGGATAAAACTCCGTGTCTTGCATATCTCCGTCGGCCCCCAGCAACGGGAATAACCCGTCAGTGTTATTGTCCTGCTGCCTGCACTGCCCCTCGTTTCCAGGTCGACACCCTCTTCGATCTGCTCCAATTGCCGTTCCTGCGGACAATATTGGGTGGCTGGGTAGCAAGCCAACGGGGGTGCAAAAAAATACCACCCGATACGTGGCGTGAGCCTATAGCAGTCAAAGCATAGCATCCGCCCGTACATGCCGTCGACCTGAATGCGCGTCGTTGGAGTGGGACGGAACGACATGTGCCTCCGCCTACTTCGCATCTCACATTGACGAGTCTGCGGCCCCAGCCCCCCTAGGGGAGATGGCTGGGCTTACCTACGGCCGCGCAGCTTTAGCAGGTTGCCAACAAAGGTGGGCCACTTATACGCGTATGGCAGTGGCCAGTTCTGATTGGAAATGAGTGATTCACGCCCAGGACTCGGCAAGCACATCCAGAAGTACCTATGTGAAAGGGGTGGGGGAGCCGACTAACAGCTAACCCCGTCGGAAAAGTTGGATGATGTGTTGGCTGCCCCTTTCACGTTTGACCACAGTGTATGTAGGGAAGTAGCCCCTGAAACCTCGCACTGTACCCATTACCTACTTCCGTTAGCTAGCTTCCGCTTCGACTTTCCATCGCCAGTCGTTCCTGTTGTCGCGCTTATGACAGCGATTGCCAAGGGTACATGCTTTTTTAAATCCCGCCCTGGTAATCGCGTCGCGTATTGACGCGCCGGGGGCTGGGTGTCGGTGGACTCGCCAGAAACCGATAAGGCATGTGCGATGGGCAGCCTCCTTTCAGGCCATCTCGTTTCTCCTTCGCTGCTCCCTTTAAAGATGCAATTGATCGAAAACATTACCGCTGATAAACACCTTCTGCTCCATGCGGCCTTGTCACGTCAACAGCGGCTACGATGGGCGAATTTCTACCTTCGCCACGCTACACTGGAGGGGGCTTGTACAGTACAATAGTCTACACTCCACCTTGCGATGTGAGTTTTCGCAAATTTGCTATAGTAAATTAGTAGTATACTGATTTGTTATTGTTACGGTTAGTTTTGTGGAAAATGGAGTGTGTGTGAACATCTGCCCAAAGAGCCTGCACGGCAGGTGAGATGCCGGGACTCGACGTCGTCGCGCAAAAAGCCCGCACCGCAGCCGAGACGCCGGTGCTCGACGCCACTGCACGAAAAGCCTGCACCGCAAGAGCCTGCACCGCAGGCGAGACGCCCGCACCCGACGTCAAGGCCTCGAGAGAGTCAACCCCGCCGGGACTCAACGTCGGAAACGAGGCCGCCCGAGCCCAAGCAGCCCGAACACCGGGCTGCGGCCAAAAAAGATGCCAGGAAGCACTGGATTCCCGACGGATATTCGTTAACCCACTGGGACCCCACGGAGCAGCCCATCCTGCTGCTCGGGAGCGTCTTCGACGCTAACTCGCTGGGCAAGTGGATCTATGACTGGACCGTCTACAAGCACGGAAGGGGTCACCCCATTTCGCAGATGGCCGGCGATCTCTGGCTTCTCCTTATCAAAATCTCGGGCAAGGTCAAGCGCGCCGACGAGATCATCCCGTCCATCCGCCAGGAGGAGGTCCGTGAGATGGTTGAGGACTTTATCGACTCGGGCGACCGCCTGACCGACAAACTCCGCAAGCTGCTTAGGCGCTGCGAGGCCCCCATGCTCCAATCTTCCAAGCGCAGGGGCTCCGAGCTCGGCAGCAACGCCGGCGTCGAGTTCGTCCTGACCCTCTTTGGTCGGGAGCGCGAGCTCCTTGCGACCGAGAAGTTTATGGCGTCGGTCCGCCTATGGAACCACAGGTTCGACACGAATTGTACGGAGGTTCTTCTGAACCCTGGGAAATAGAAACTCTAGGTTGGTTCTTCAGTATATATGTTGTATTCGCTACCGCTGCTGGCACTTCTTGTACGTTATTGTCGGGATAGTAAACGGAGCCTTTCTCTCCCCTAGCCTTAGCACCGTCGCCATTTCATAGAACAGATTTAACCTCCTGATTCGCCGCCTACAAAACCTGTTAGTTTGTATTTACCAAGGTTTGAAAATGACTTCGGGAGCTGAGCTACACTTGTAATAGCGGGGCAGCCCACCACCGGCACGACGATCGTCGCCAGTTACGGCGTTCAAACAAACTGGTGTACGTCAGCGGTTCACCATGCCTGATAGCATCATGCCTCCGCCCCCACGGCCCATTATGCCCCAGCAACAGCCGCCAACACTGCCGCCGCCGCCGCCGGCCTTCAAGGAAGTCGAGATTGACAATTTTGGCACCATTGTGGTGCCCTCCGAGACGTTGGCCCTGTCGGGGCCATCGATCGAAACGGCGTGGGATGTTCGTGGCTACAACGAGGAGAACTCTGACAATGACGGGACCACCGCTCACCAGTATTCCGAAATTACGAAAACGCACAAGGTCTTCGTCCACAAACTCGACCAGGGCCCCAAGGCGGTCTTCGACGAACTCTTTGAGCAGGGCGTGCTCAAGAAGCCCGAGGCCTGATGGGTTACTGACCATCCATACCCCGCGCAGTTCCTCGGGGTACAGGGCCCCGGATTGAATACGGGGAAGGCAAAGGGCATTTGTATCGGTGATGCCATGAGCAGGGCGTTCCAAGCCCTGTCTACCCACAAGCTTGTTCACTCCTTCTCCCAAGCTACCAATGTCTGACTCTATTTTCTTTCTTCTCTTTTTCTTTGGCGCAGAGCGCATTAGTGCAACCACTGAGCCAACGCGCATTTTATGTAACTAGCTAGGCAAGCTCGAGGTCAACAGAACCAGGACCGAGCCGGGCGCCTTAGTTAGTCAAAATCCAGACAGTCACAAGCGAGAACAGAATCATGTTCTGCACATGAGAATTCGGCCTGTCAATTTCAATCCAACCTAATCTAATACCCGTGGTCACCCACCCCAATGTTGCCAGAGAAAAGGCTGGGCGGCGGTCCCCTCCCCCAGGCCCGCCTCGAGGCACGCAACAACCGGCGCGGCGCCGCCGTCGTGGCCGTCGGCCTGCGCAGCAGCCCAGGACCCGTACATGACAAAGAGCCCAAACACCCTCGCGGCCTCAACGTCGTCCGCACCCAGGTGCCAGGCCTGGGGATGACGGCCAAGCTCCGCGCAGAGGGTCTGTAGAAAACGGCGCGGAGGCGGCCCTGTCCGGGGTGCCAGATCCACACCCCTTCGCCGGTGCTGATGCCGAGGAAAACCTCGAGCGAGGCGAGCGCGACGCCGAACGCGCCGTAAGTGGCATTTTCCCAGTCGATAACGCCGGTGATGCCGCCCGACGCGTCGTCGACCTGTATATTCATCTCCACCAGGTCCGCGTGGTTCAACACCTGCGGGAATTCGCGCCCGAAAATGACGGGCAGCCGCGCCCGCACTTCGGCGAGCTTGAGCTGGAACCGCGGGGGGAGGGCGGCCTCCCACGCGGCCAGCTTTTCGTGCGCCTGCGTAAGTGCGACTAAAGCCCAGGGTCACCCGATCACTGCCCGGCCTCGGGAAAATACGCCACGGAGATTTTGATATTCGGGTCGTGTAGAGGGCTGTTCTCTAAGTTTATCGAAATAAACAAGTGGAACAAAGGAACTGGCCTGTAGTAGCCAAAAAAGGTGATATTCGGTGGCTCCGGGCTCCGAGCCATAAAAGGGGGAGTGGCTCATGTTCGTCCCAGCCTGAACCAAAACATCTCGAGCAAACGCCCACAGCCTTATCCACCAACATTCCCCTCAGAGCTACTCAACAACCAACGTTAAACTGAGAACAAAAACAAAAACTCTCATCATCTGAGACAGCCCCCATATTGTACAATCATGAAAAAACACAATGGCTTCCACGATCGCCGTCTCCTTCACCTCGACCGCCGCCGCCGCCGCCCCCAAGCTCTCACTCTTCGGCAAGGTCAAGGCCGTCGGCTCCGTCATCAAGCTCACGTCAAGTTCCCCGCCGAGTTCAAGCGCGCCACCGCGGCCGAGAAGGCCAAGATCCGCAAGGCGACCGAGCTCGACGGCGTGCTCATCCTCATCTCCCTCCTCGCGCTCAACGTGGCTCAGTACCAGGCCCGGGGCCTGAGCCTGGGCCGCGAGCTCAACAGGCTCGATCGGCTGCCGCAGGGGAGGCAGACGCGGGCCGAGCTCGAGCGCCTCACGGCCGAGGTCGAGCGCCTCATGCCCGAGCTCGGCCGCGCCGCCAAGGACCATGCCAAGGTCAACCCGGCCGCGCCCGAGCACTGGCACCGCTTCGGACAACTGTCCAGGCCGCGCGTGTCTCCGCAGCCACGCCTGGCTTGACAGAGTGATTCGCGAGGCACGGTCGAAGCGCATACTGGAAGGGGACGGCCTACACGGGCAATTCCCTAATTTCTGGGCTGGGTCTCAGGTACGTTTCTCGTTCAGAACTCTCAAAGCGCTCTTACGGCGACTGAGGTGGTAATACTAGGACTTTCCTCGTGCACGGCAACAAGCACCTGACCAGGAACCCATGAGGGTCTCGTTTTCGGGAAGCTCAGGTCAAGCAAAGGAGCATCCAAGTCCTTTCGAATTCAAGATGGGATCTTTTGATGGACGCTTCAGATTTCCCATGGCCTTTCGCCGTCCACTCACGGAATTCGTCAAAGAGAAGATCAGAGAATGCAAGGCCAGTTTCAGCGGTCCGCCAATGTGCGCGGACAAGCCCAGGTAACTCCCACCCACCATTCCCAACTTTATCTAGTGTCACGCCCCAGAATGATACATTTTAAATGTGATTTGCTAACGATCCGGTCTTTTCCGCAAATACCCGGCCAAGCTCCCAAGTCTCGAAGGTAAAGCGATTGTCGAGCTCGTCGTGTCCAAAGCCGGCTACGTCAGCCTCGAGCAGCCCTTTTGCGTTGACTCCACGGCGGGTCTCCTGATTGGGGACCGAAGAGCACTGCGCTTCGTCTCAGCCGAGGGCAAGGCTGAGATCTGCGGCTCAATGAACGGACTCGAGCTTTCCTCAATGTCTCTCCAGCCACGAGGGCCATGCTCAACGCTCGCTTTCTCCACAACCACAGGCACGGTCTGCGGAGGTCGGGGTTCGGGCGGTGCTGCCTTTCAGGGTCAGGGCCTGCTCGGGCGCGGGCGGTCCAGACCTTGCAGGAAAAGTGGTCGTCGTATTGAGCAGGATGACCTGCTCCGTGGCGCTGGCGAAGACCTGGGCGGGCACGTAGGCGTCGGGCGACATGCCGGCGATGCGATGCGGCGAGCCCGAGTCCAGGTAGCGTCGGCGTTAGTCGCTGCCGACCTGGAAGTTCTGCTATGCCCTGAAGCTAATCAGCTCCTGCATGCCGTAGTGCTTGGTGGTGCTTGTAATATATCGCTATTAGCATGTGTCCCTATGATGCCATTTCGTCGAGGTGCACCCACGATCTCCGTGGCGGGTGTAAACAACTGCGCCGTGCACGGTCTCGGCCACGGCGCTGCTGAGGGCGGCTATGGCCGTAATGGTAATAGCGAAGGAGGAAAACATTTTGTTCGGTGGGCGTACCTGGAGGTTTGCAGGTATTGGTTCCAAGTCCAGGTCCGAAAGTCCAGGACTGCCCGGCGATTTCGGATTTATATCTGACGCTAAGGAACGCGACCGTCGCACCAAGCAAACCCGGAAATGGAGAACTCCTCGGGATCTTGTTATCCTGTTGGCTGGCATTTATCTCCCTTACTCATTTCCCGGCCTTGGTATGCAGCTGCGGCGGTTGGGACGACGGCGTGAGGGGGTTTTCCACCTTGGTGTAAGGTAATACGTACGTGTTGAGTGACGATTCTTGCTGGAATAGAGCGAAAAAGCGTGTGGTGTTGTTGGTTTATCAGGGGAGGTCCTCTACTAGGAGTAGTCCTGATCTTGCACCAGCATCAGCCGACCATAAAGATTATTGGGGTCCACCTGCGAGCTCATGTGGTGGTACTGGTCGTAGGCAGCCTTATTGTTAACCACATGCTGAGTAGTGGACGGCTAGTCGTCGATCCCAGGCTTGGTCTTGTGGTGGGAGCAGTAGCGCATGTACAGTGCCTCGTCGGGGCTGTCGACCTCCTCATCATCATCGTCATCTTCGGCGTTGTCGCCCTCGGCGTCGTAGAACCCCTCGTCGGGGCTGTCGATCTCTTCATCGTCATCGTCACCCTCGGCGTCGTAGAAGCCCTCGTCCTCCTCCTCGTCGGAGCAGACGGCCTCGCTGTCGGCGTAGAGTTCGCCGTTGTGGAAGCACATGAAGAGGCCGCCGCCGTCGCGGTTGATCTCGCCGCCGCAGGGCTCGTAGTAGATGTCCTCGAGGGCGCTGGGCAGCTCGCGGTCGTCGAACCAGGCGCCGCTCGATTGCTCGCCCAACTGCGTGCACCCGACGGACCAGTTCTTGCGGATGCCCGTGTTGGGGTGGATCGCGGCCGTGCCCTGGGAGATGTCGAGGCGCGCGTTGGTGCGCCTGGCTGCCGTGTTGCGGTCATTGGGGGCGGCGGCTGCGGTGGTGCTGGTGCCCTCGGCCTGGCTGTCGTGGTCGTGGCTGTGGTCTCGGCTGGCAGAGACCTTTTGCGTGACAGGCTTGGTCGCCTGTTTGTCCTCTTGCGGGCATGTCGACGTTGCTGCCATGGTCTCTCTGGATGCAAGGGCCGAGAGTGTGCTCGGTGTGTTGTAGGTTTGAAGAGTCTTCGTGTTGTTGGGTTTTGGGTTTGCAAAAGACAGTTGGATGGGTTTAGCAAGGGAAACGCTTGGCGGCGATTGGGCGGCGATTGGGCGGCGGGCTCCTCTGTCTTGGGGTTCGCCGCGGCAGATGACGGATGATATGGCCAAGTCCGGGTGGTAGCAGGATTGTCAAGTGACACCTTGTCTGCTTGCGTCGCACCGTCTTCGCCAGAAATTAGGGCACAAAACGGGATCGAGATGTCTGGGAGTCCAATGCTTTTTTCGTGTCTCCCACAGGTTGCCTCACGTTGGCGTAGTACACACTAAGTGGCTTGAGTCGGAGACACAATCGCCTCCTTTTGTTTCCTTGCAGCCTGTTCCCTACCTACCACCTAGCTGCATCGCCGATCTGGGGTCAGCACGGGTTCTAGACAACACCAAAAGCCAACTGCCAAGCACCCTGCATCGGCAGATGGGGCGCTCCGTCATGGCTTCACGGTGGGCACATGCGACGCAGAAAAATATGTGGGAACATGGGGAACACGGGGAATGTAGCAGGGATGGCGCAGTCAGACCTTGCAGGCGACAGGCGGCCCGTCTCCACTTTCAACGCTGCTGTGGACTCTCAGTAGTTGTCCGCGGAAAGGCAACTTGTTTCAGAACGGAGCCTTTTCCACTGGCTCTGAAGCCATCAGCCATGGCGCCGCCGGCGTAGCGCCGCTACCCGGAATCGTCTCCCCGGATGCACCTTGACCAGCCCCCAAATGACGGCCCAGGGCAGCATAGCCAGGATAATGTCCATAACGCCCGATAAATACCCGTAAAGATGCCGAAATTGGCGTACGTTTCGCGCCAACAAGTGCCCGGCACCTGGTCGCCGCCCCATACCTTTTCGGTCGGGTTGCACTGCAGGAAGGCGAAGATAGCGGTGAGGGTCATAGTGGCGTTAATGGCGGCGATGATGGTCCAGATGATGATCTTAAGCCACTTGGCTTCGGCGATGCGCAGCAGCGTTAAAGCGAAGGACATTTTGGACAAAACGGTACCCAGGATCGTAGTGCCGGCGATATTGCTGTTGCGGCCTATGGGGCCGATGTTTGTCGGGTTCTTAAACACGAGGTCGCACAGGTGCCGTCCGAAGCCGATTTTAACGTTAAAGTTGAGGACAATGCCGGAGATAAGCAGGAAGATCTGGTGGCAAGCACGCAACGGTCAGCCTCCCACTAGCCAGTCCGCGTCTCGCAGAGCTTCCATGCAAGCAAAACCAGGTGCTTGTGCTTACCCATGTTATCGCCAGCAGCCAGTCGTCCCACCAGAACGGTTTGGACTTAATCCATTTGCAGTACAGCCGCAGCGCCAGGAAGACGAAGGTGACGCCGACAAGGACCCAGGCGATGATTTCCGACACCGGGCCCACGTTGTCGGCCGAGCACACCCCCGTCAAGGGGTCTATGCCCGGCAGCGGTGAACCTGGTGCTGCGCCGCCGTCAATCATGGCTCCTCTGCCGATCCGGGACGATATCCGGCCTTGCAAAGCCCAAGAGGCAAGGGAGACTGACTGACTAACGGGCGGGAGTCAGTGCTTTCTGATGATGCTGTCGCAAGGTTTAATAGGGATGCACCAGACAAAAGAAGCCCTAGCAGTGATGATCGTTGCCCTCTTATTCCCTCTGGGAGCGTCGAAAATCGTTCACGCCAGGATTCCGATTTCCCCTACCCACAACAGCAAGCAGCCAGTAGCAATTAAGTACCAACACGGGCCAAGCTGGGAGCGGCCGGGGAGCGGCCCCAATTGCGTTATATATTCGACATTAATCGGGAAAGCCCACCCAGCCAAGCCAATAATCCCAGGGAGCCCTCAGGGATATGCTGAAAGGCCAGGGTCAGGGTCAGCAAGGGCTTAGGGGCGGCCGGAACCGCGCATCATGGAAGATGCTGGCCTGGAGGAGAGCAGAGAAGCAGTCGGGCGATGCTGGGAAACAGCGGCACAGTACCGGAATGCTACTCTGAAAGGAAGGTCGCGTCTTTTTAATCCAAATTACGGGATTAATTATTATGTTAAATGAAGGAGGCGCGGCGTCCTTCCAGGACCAGGCTCCATTCCCAAGAACTCCTCAACTGAAGTTTGGAGTGTTCGAGCCAGCCTCGCCAGCAACGCAGATGTCGCAATTCCGGATGGGATTCCCTGCTCTAAATAAAAAAAAACATGGTAAGGGCAAGGGCAAGGACAGGGAGGAGCACGTTGAGGTCTACGCGCTTACACTAAAGCTAGGCGCCATCTCTCAATTGTATTATCCCAGGACCACAGTCTCAATTTTACAGTTGGTGTTCGCAAAAAAGCGTATGTTCTTGGGAAATTCGTTTTCCCTATGGCTTACCGTACCGACGCTTAAAGTCGTTGTAACTGCGCAGCGCCGTGTCTACATGGACATCGTTTTGCCCAGGGAAATAAGTGCTGGTGTCGCACACTGGCGCCGACGGAGACGCCATGTTCCCCAGGGGATACCGGTTCTGGGCGTCAATACAATGCTCTGCTTTAAGCACCGTGTCCTGCCCAAGATGCAATTGACGCCATCTCCAATTGCGGTCCAAACGTGGTGTTTGTCACGTAATACAAATGTGCCTGCCAATGCGTGGTTCTATTCCAGCTGCTGTCATTAGATATCCTATGTCCCTATCGCCACACCACCGCCACCCATACACATCTCCTACCCGACCACCACCACCACCCCTTCCAAGGACGACGCAGGACGCCTGCGCGAGTGGCTCGTGGCCAACTGCGACGAGGTTGTGCAGGAGCACCTGCCAAGCCTAGGCGACAAACTCGCGAGGCTGCGTTTAGCGGCCGAGGGCCACGGCGACGACCCCTCCGCCGGCCCGAACGACGAAGCTGGACCGGCGGGCGGGGAGGACGCCGGGCAGAACCAGGAGGTGTGCGCGGATCAAAAAGAGGCTCGACCGAGCCAAAAAACGGGCCGGGATTCGGCCATACTCCCCGTGGCTAAAACAGTAAAAATCTCGGCTGCGAAGGTATCAACCTCGTTAGGACAGTTTGTAACGTACCTTACCGCTCCTATATTCATTTTTGGGGCCCTATATAGTCCTTCGACAAAGGGCAGGTTGCACTTCCGCAATCTTCGCGGAACAATTCCCTTTCTCCAGTCTGTGCGTTAATTCCGGAATCCCATTTGCATTGGTCGATCAAAGCAGTAAAGCAAAACTTTACTAAAGTCATGGTGGCTTTTAGGGATTGGGAGGTGCGATAGAAGCCGTTGGAAAAATTGGGTCGAGGCGCCCACTCATCTTCAATCTTTCAAAGGGAGGAAACTGGCCATGCCCGGATAATGAAAGTTAACAAAAGCAAGTCAATTGGATTTATCAATTGTCACATAGGGCACTCAAACAGTGGCGGTTATAGGGGGAAGCAATGAAACGGCTACCAAAACGGTCACCGGTCCCTAATTTCCTTTCACACTCTTGCTATCAATCCGGCGAATCACTACGGATCGGCGGCGGCTTCACCGGGGCCTAGCATATCCATCTGCCTTGTAGTTTTAGGTTCACGTCGAAACTGACCAAACTAACGACCTGTCGTCCTCGCCACTCCCTAAAGATGTGTTCCTGGAGTAGGATGAGCGCTTGTTCTGCTGACCGGCGCTTTCGTGCTCCGAAATGGTTTGCCGGTAGTAGTCCGAACTTCTCGACTGCATAGGAGATCCTTTCGACGATCACTGCTTCGAATATCTTTCCTATTGTTGGTAGGAGTGTTACTCCTGTAGGCTCGGAGATCTCCTAAGAGAAAGAACAAAGATCTATAGATCTGGAAAGGTGTCTGTATTGATGCATAATGGAGAAGGAATCTAGTTACAGGAAGGGGATCGAAGATCCCCTTTTGTAGGCTCGTGGGAGCGCACGGCCCCTAGGCCTGCTGCTCCACGAGGCGTGGGCCCTTCCTGGATGCACGCGCTAGATCACGTGGATCAACACCTATCGTCGATAGCAACGAGATCGGCCTCCACGCTTTAGCCATTGTGTAGTCCGCCTTGCCTGGTTTTTAAGCGGTATAATCTTCGCGTGGCTCCATTACGTGGGCAGGACCCCGTCCTCCACCGACGCGCGGAAGAGCTTCAGCACTCGATTTTTGACCGCTGGCCATACTTGCCTCCATACCATCACCGGCAGTCCGTCTTCTCCGGGTGCTTTCCAGGGTTTCATCTTGAACAGCTGTGTTTCTATCTCTTCCATAGTGATATCAGGCATCTCCAGCGGTAGCCGCTGGGTTGTAGGCCTTCCTCGGCTATTTCATGGGGAAATGGTGGGAAAAAGGTAGTCAGCAGCTCCTCGGCCTGTTCCGAACCGCTTAAGGTACGCGTCCCGTCCGCTCGGGCCAGTTGGGGTATTTCGCTAGACGATGCCCCTCCCTCCGTATCCAGATATTTAGCCTCTTCCAGATGTTGGCGTTGTCCGCCAAAAAGTCGTCCCAGTGGGTCTTCTGTTACCGGATGGCATCGTAGTACTGCTTGGAAGCTTGCTTTGCGAGTCGTTCGAGCTCCGGCTGCGCCCGACCCGCTCTTCTCTCGGACCTGGCGCGGTTCCTCCAGTAGGTATGTATCCGGCGGAGTTGTATCAGGTCCGACATCCACCACCTCTTCGCGTACGGCGATAGTTTCGTCTTCAGCGTCGGCTCGTGGACTGCCTAAGTTACCGTGGCCATCAGTCTGTCGGTCTGTTGCTGTACCGATCCTTCTATAGGTAGCGTCCGGAGGCTGTTGTCAATTCTCACCCTGGTTTCTTTCCATGGTGCGTTCTTGAAAAGGAGTCTCTGCTCCGTCGTGGGTTGTGGCATGGCTATGTCTAGGGTCGTTTCGATGGCCTGGTGGTCGGAACCATGGTCGGTTTCGTGTGTTGCGCATTTGATCAGGGATCTAGCGAAGTCCTCCAAACCAGGGTTAAGTCGATCGTTGACTCGTGTTGTCCTTCCTGCCACGTCTTCGTTCCTCGTGGCAGCAGGTTCTTTAGGGAATGCTCGTTCATTAGGTCGATAAGCAGATCTGCCTCTCCTTGTCTGTCCAGTGATACGTCGTTTCCTCCCCATAGTTGGGCGTAACGGTTAAAGTCCCCCGTAATGATTACGTCCACCGCTTGTCCTCCGGACCCCCGCTCCGCACTGATGGCTGTATCCAGCATCTAACAGATCTCTAGCAGGGCCTCCGCGTCGCGGCCTTGGACATAGATAGACATCAGGAGAATCTCTCGGTCCGGGACTCGCACCTTAACCGCCGTCACGTCTGGCGATGGTACTGGCAGCTGCTCGGCGTCCAAATCCTTATTCACCCATAACATGCTTCTCGCTCCCCACCGCCCGTCTCGTCACACTGTTGGCACCACCTTGGTCAACCTCGAATGGCTCATCGGAACCGTCCATAGCCGATCGCCAACCTTCCAAGCTACTCGTGCAGGCTGAAAACGCCCTCACACAAACCGGCCCTTTGGGGGTTAGTGCGGGACAGCCATCTGCGGTTTTTCCTTCCACATGTGGAAAAAAAATCGGTACATAGATTCCCTGCCAAATTTGGTGGGAAAACGATGTAGCCTCAGTTAAATGAATGACCCGCGCATGTGCATGCCAAGGGCCCAACCGCGGAGGATCCTATTTTCAAACTTCAAATCCTTGCTTCGGAGGCGTTTAATTTCGACCTTCTGAAGCGCGCGCCGGATATTATCGTCGTTAATAGCGAAACCACGACGCCCCAATCCATAGGCATGAAAAAGGTGCCAGTTCATACTACACCAGTATCCCTGAACGTTGCTTCCAATATACTGTAGACCTCAGCTCTTATTTGCTGACATGTCATGCCGCGAAAGCGCGGGCATATTGAACGTTTTTCTGCGCAATCTGGTCTTTCTTGGCAGTATCAAGCCAGTAACAAAAGCGACTGGTGCGGCTGAAGGAGCCGTAAACCGCGTGCCGCCGTCCTCTATCCAAGTGTCGCGACCAACCCAGTTTGACCAATCTATCCACTATGTGAGCAGGGATCTCGGTTTGTCGGTGTGGTGCGCTGGATCGCCGGGGAGCCCGCAGGTAGTGCTGGATGGCGTCGGTGTGGCTGCCGGCCCACTTGGGGTCGTTGGGATCCTCGGGATTATTGCCCGCCGCCGCCGTGAGGGATACTGGCTGAAGGCTGAAAAGTTAATTTGTACATTTTGAGCGATAAATGCTTGTGGCGTTCTTTTTGACAAAACATTTAAAACGTCACGTCTCCACTTGCGTGTTTGCTTGAAAGCGGGGGCGGATGCCGCTAGGCCCGACGGCACCAGCACGGGGGACCCGGCGAAGCGGAATGAGGCGCCCGAGCTCCACCGCCAGGCCGGGCTGGCTGAGCGGCCCTGCAAGAGCGGCATCGCAATGACCAAGTATACCGCCGCCGTCTTCTCGGCCCCCAAGGCCGGCATCGTCGACGTGGAGCGCAAGATGCTGCCCCGCCGGCCCTACCTGGGACCGTCTGAGGCCGAGAAGCTCAAGTCCCGGCAGGTTACGGACGAGGTCGCCAAGATCGAGGAGAGCCTGGACGTGGCCAGTCGGGCTTGAAACACCGCCAGCCTTTTTTGACATTAATAAGTATGTAACGTGGTTCACAAGCGAGTGGCGCACACAAGCGAGTGGCGCACTTGGAAAACGCATATTAAACAGCGTTTTTTTTCGACTAAATAACTCGCTCAATTTGGGGCTAAATTCCACCAAAATTAAAACCGTTATATTTAACTTTATAATGATTACAATTTGAATTTTCCGCATTTTTATTATGACTCCTTTTGGGTTAGTTCGCAACACTGTGTAATACACTGTGCTCAGTATGCAACTAACCCAAAAGGAGTAATAATAAAAATGCGGAAAATTCAAATTGTAATCATTATAAAGTTAAATATAACGGTTTTAATTTTGGTGGAATTTAGCCTCAAATTGAGCGAGTTATTTAGTCGAAAAAAACGCTGTTTAATATGCGTTTTCCAAGTGCGCCACTCGCTTGTGTGCGCCACTCGCTTGTGAACCACGTTATAGTTAACTATAGGCAGATATATACGGCTTTCCGCGTAGGCGTGGTCGAAGGTAAGGGGGACGTCCCTGGCAGAGGCGGGATCGCCCGAATACGAATGCGTCCGACGTAAACTTCTCGCCACACACGGGGCATTGCATCGGTGGGCGATGTTGTTGGTTTAGGTGCTGCTTGACGCTGCGCACCCCGGTAGGCTGGATGCGGAAGCAGTCTGGGTGTCGCGTGGGCGCGAGTTTGTAGAATGGGCAGGCCAGCAGCTTCTTTGGCGAGCCGCCGTCTCGGCCGTCGTGTGAGTTCGCGCTAGATACCGGGAGTTTGGTGGAGTCGTATGAGCTACCGCTTGGAGGAACGAAGCGGGAGAATCAGCACTGGCAACCTGTCCCACTGGCAACCTGTCCCATGGTGTTCCTCATGGAAATACACCCAATGAATCAATTTGGCCAACAAGATCTACCCAATCAAACCAATTTTGACACCAAAATCGGCACGGATCCCCGCGGTCCCGTGCCCTTGACACTGCGCTTATGACCGGAAACCGGCGCAAGGAGACGGCCGCGACCATGGAAGAGAAAGTCACCATCACCAAAGACTGCCAAGTATTTCTCCGCGCTGATGCAGCGTCTCGACGCTTGCTGACTGACTTTGGCGGATGCATCCCAGTTCATGCCAAACCCATGTACAAGTGCTTCGGGGAAAGCTGGGTGGTTTTTCTTGGCCCTACATTTGTAGCCAACACTTGTGGCCTGCAGCTTTACGTTACACGCGATGGAGGGCCAGCGCACGACATACTACCAGCTCTCGTTGAGCGTGTGTGGAAGCTTCCCCATGCCGCCCCAAGCCGGAGTCGGCCGAAATGGAACAGTGGAGGATAAGCGATTGCACCTGCGCATGTACACTGTGTGAGGCCCGCCTCGCCACTTCCCTAGCACCGGACACGACGCGTCCGTAATGCAAGGGGAACGCGCCGGCGGCCCAAGTCGTGTCCGAAACCACCTAGCGCGTTCAACGAGGAGAAGATATTCACGCTGCTGCATTGAGTCACCTATCACAGATTTGCCAATGCGTAGAGCGTGATGACCCTGCAGCCCAGCCGCAGTTTTATCCAGCATGTTCAAGGCGGAGCGCTAGGATATCGTCCTGGGATCGCTAAAACCAAAGCCCATTTTTAGCCGCATCGTCCATTAGAAAGCTGCAGGTTCTTGCAGGGACATCCACGGTTCGGTTCCGAACGTGGGGTGTACATAGGTTTAGAAAAGTGGGCTTTGATGGTCGTTGAAATAAAGCCGGAACGCTTAGACGGCGTACCCCTGGGCCTAGGAAGACGTTCCACACAAGGGTGACTCGACTTACCTTTGGACTTCCAGATGTTCAAGCGCGCGAGGAGCTTGTTGACAATGCCACGGCAGGAGCGCAGTCGTACCACCCTCCAGCCGCATCTCCGGTTTCGCTGTCCTGTTTTGGACGAATGTGGCGGTCTAGAAATTTCCGCGCCACCCTGCATGGGGGCGGAAAAACGCGGCTGTGAACGCGCGCGGAAGAAAGTCGCGTTTGCGGCACATTTGTGACCAGTCCGCTAACGCGTTCCGCAAAATGCTTTGGAATTGTTGAGCGAAGCAATAAAGTGTTGTCTGCCGCTGCGGCGCGGGCCATTGTTATAAAACCTCGCTACCTAGTCTGAACCTAATTTTTTTTTTCCCTCCCTCGAACGCGCCGGCCCCCCCAGTCGCGTCCGCAGCCACTTAGCGCATTCAACGACATTGACGCTGCCGCATTTGGCTGCGGCTTCACGAGAACGCTCTGTTGCTTGAATCCAGCCTCCTCCAGGATGCCTGCTATCCAAAGGGCTGCCCTGCCGGTGGGCAGTAGGTTCACGAACTCCGCCTCTGTAGTTGAGGTCGTCACGAGGGTCTGCCGCTTTGACTGCCAGTAGACCGGCCCTCCTGCGAGCATGACCACGTTGAGGCCCTAGCCCATCTCCTCGGTGGTGTATGCCTTCCCTCCCAAACTCAGGCCCAAATTCCTCGTGCCGATCACGTAGCGCCAAAGATGCTTCATCAGGCCTGATGATCTCTGCCCGGCTTGGCCTGAGCTTACCAGCTGCGAAGTCTACCGGCCTTGCCTCTTGCATGCGTAATCTTCTTGCTGGGAGCCCACTCTTGACGTGCAGATTTCTCCTGGGGTCGGGTGGGGGCGGACGCTGAATGAATGAGCCGCCGGGCTAGTTAGGTTTCCGTGGCGCCGACCACCAGTACAAGGTTATGGTTGACTAACTGATGGCATGTGGCGCAGTTATGGTGGGTGGCTGGATGCAACCGCAATCGCGACTTCCTTCGGTCGCTTCACCCTCCCATCTCAGCAACATCAATCCGCCATGGCAGATCGATCCCCGTCAGAGATCATTAGGGATAATCCCATCGGCAAGGGCCTTGATGCCTTCCGCGCCTCATTTAATTCGATCTGCGCAGACAAGCAGGTCCCGCGCGCCCCGGACGCGCTGGGTTAACGGCCAAAACGGTATAACAATCCAGCTTTGTTGAATGTGCTCCTCTAACCGACGTACAGAACTCCGGAATTTTGCGCCCCTCCTTCTTTCCTTTCTACAAATCCTTCCAGTTACAGTCCAGCTCCATTCCAAGACGGGTCGTCGAACCCTCCGAAGCGATCTCCTGAAGCTCAATTCCACCGTCAACGACGACGACGACTTCGACTTCGGCCGAATCAAGCCTCGCCGATGATCCAAACGATGTCCTAATCTGGGATCAAGTCCACAGCGCCGTCGCCGAGCCCACCCCGCCGCCCCGGCCGGTACCATCTTCCCTCCAGCAAACCCCATGGCTACACAACACGGGCAGTTTCGCCGACTCCTCGGAATACCGCCAAGATGTGGACAGGGTCCTTAGGTCGGAGCTTGGTCCTCTCTACGTTGGGCTTCCTCGCTTCCGCGAAGCTTTTTTTTGGGCGCGTGGCGGGTTTACAGCAGCGTCCGAGGCCGTTTTAAGGAAGTGCACGGAAGGCAATCCACTCTTCGGCAGCGAAGGGTGGAGCAGATGGCCGGCAGGGGCAAAAGAGAGCGACGTGCTGGCCTGGTTTGACGGCATTCTCGCGAAACTGGACGCATTTGCAGAAGACCACTGGCACAGCCTAATAAGCCGATCCAGGCTCAACAGGAGAGCGGAAGCTGGACGTTGGCTTGGTGGACGACCCCGAGGCCGGAAAAGACTCGAAATGCCGTGCATCCTTGAAGATGACAGGGCGGGCAGGGCGCGCCATTGCCGTCGAAATGGCCTTTATCTACTAGGGCCCGTTCATGACGATTGCTGTGTCGGCGGCCGCCCTGATGTACCACAGCGGCCGACTCGCAGCGTTCTGCGGGATCCCCTCGTGGACGCAGAGCCCGACGTCCGGCGCTTACGTTGCCGGCCTATGGGAGGACGATACGGTGCCGCACTGGCAGGGATGTTCAGTGCTGATACTACCTATTTTATGCCTATAATTTCCAAGAAGGAAGGGTATCTGCTCAGCGACGATAGCGCAAGCCAGCGCCAGGCTCTCGTGGATAAGGATGCGCAAGCCGTGGCCAAGGGCGGAACTGGCAACGCTCGCAGCGCCACCGGGCGCGGCAAATAGAAAACGCGACTGGACGCCGCAAAAAAAAAAAAAAAAAAGCCACCATCACCGAAATGAACGCCACATACGCAACTTCATCAAAGTCGGGTCGAAGCCACGATCCGCAGGAAAGGATGTGGACCGTCAATCTGTCCGACTGGAATGGGGTTCGGGAGCAGCTGTGTCGGATAGAATCGGGGCTGAAGCAGTCTACACAGCATAAGGGCTGAAGAGGAAAAGGGGCCGAGCATCACTCGCTGGGGTCCTTGCGCTAGGCCCGAAACACCAAGTCGATCCACAAAACGTTCGCGAGTCTTTCGTTCGGTTCGTTGTCATTCCCTCGATCTAATAGGTCCGAAAAAGTCTGGACTCCAAGGGGCCAATGCATTGCTAACCCCACGTGCCCCGCAAGAGAAGCAATGATTGGTTGTACTGCACCATTTTGAGTGGGTAGTAATGGAGATAATCAAGTGGGTCAGTCAAGCGAATGAACCTACATGCTGTCATAAATCTCATCTTGCTTTCATGCAATACCAAATCTGCTGCCATCGACAAGAGCTTCAGCACATTCCTACACCATTACCAGGATGGCTATTCGACGCTGGGGATGCTGGCGGCCTGTTAACGTCGGGGGCAAGTTGTGGAACGCCATCCACACTAATTACCATCTTGGGTTTACCTCCTTCGGTGGTCCCCCAGTGCACTTTAAGATCGTGAGCTGCAGCTTTGTTCTTATGATCATGTTCCATCGCGGCGTATATTGCGTCTCGGACAGGACAACTGCTGACGAATGCCCTCGCCTACTGTAGTTTCATGACAAATTCGTCCAGAAGCTGCGATGGATCGACGAGCAAGTGGTAAGTCAAGGTTTCCGCGGTATCGTTGGGAAACGCAGCATTGCTGATCAGTATGCAGTATCAAGAGCTATTCAGTGTATGCCAGGCCTTCTTTGGGCCTGGTAGCACCAAGATGCATTACTGTATTAACCTCATCCATGACGGTTTCTTGCCTGCCTTGCTGAGCTTTTTCATCTGGAGTAAGCAGCCATGTCCAGTCCAAAATCTCGCATCGGCGTGCTAATTTGCTTCACTAGCTTACCTGGCGCCCTCGGCATGTACGGCCTCTCCATTGGCATCTCTAACATCGGAGACTCACTCCCCGGTCCGGTTTATGCACTCCTTTCGGGCCTCAACGCCTCGACCGTCGGCATCATCGCAGTCGCCGCCGTTCAATTGTCAGAAAAATCCATTACCGATAAAATAACCCACATACTCGTCTTCCTCGGAGGCGCGGCCGGCATCCTATATAACGCGCTGTGGTACTTTCCCCTTCTGATATTCCTGGCCGGCGTCGCAACCGTCGTCCATGATTATCGCTGGCTTCACGGCCCTGTCAAGGTCGTCGTGAGCGCGGTGAAGCACCCCAGAAGACGACGTCTGGCAAAAGAGCCGGAATCCGTCGAGCTTTCGCAGGCGCAGTCTGCCAATCAGCACGACACTGCTACCGCCACTGCTACTTCTTCCGGTGCTGCGACAGAACGGAATGAGGCAGGGACGTGCTCAAACCGAGACAACGATGCGGAAACTCTTCCGGTTACTGAGAACGGGCATCTAGAGACTGAGTCGGAACCTCGCGTCATCCCACCGGAGCAAACCCTCAGTTTCTCTTGGACCTTCGGCCCCAGCATAATTGTCTCTTACCTTGCTACTTTCATTGTCATCATGGTCCTGCGCGGCGTGTTGCCCGTCAAGTCGCTCCTCTTCAGCTTCTTCGCAAACATGTACCTCGCCGGAACTATCATCTTCGGCGGAGGTCCCGTCGTCATCCCCCTGCTCCGCGAATACGTCGTCGCCGAAGGCTGGGTTAGTCCGCGAGACTTCCTCATCGGCCTAGCCATTCAGCAGAGCCTTCCCGGTCCCAACTTCAACTTCGCCGTGTACCTCGGCGCCCTGACTGCGATTAACGGGGGTTATAACTCGGCTGCCGGCGCAGCGCTCGGATTCATTGGTATCTTCGCCCCTG
The DNA here is from genome assembly GCA_000733355.1 of Falciphora oryzae. Taxonomy (NCBI): domain Eukaryota; kingdom Fungi; phylum Ascomycota; class Sordariomycetes; order Magnaporthales; family Magnaporthaceae; genus Falciphora; species Falciphora oryzae. The sequence continues at coordinate 19,908 of JNVV01000107.1, forward strand.
GCATCATTACTGTTCATGGCACCATGGGCATATGGAGTGCTATCCGTGGCCTTAAATGGGTGAAGTCCCTTCTCAGGGGCGTCAATGCTGGTGCCGTCGGGCTTATTTACACGGCGGTCTACCGCCTGTGGCAAATCGGTTACATAGACGAAAGTTTCCAGCAGGGGACAAGTCTCGCACAGGAGCCATGGTGGGTTGTCGTGACGGCATTGAGCTTTGTTTTCGGCTACTCCTTTGGCGTGAGCCCCCCGGTTGCCATCGTCATGGGTGCTGTGCTGGGCCTAATCCGGTATGGGGTTGTCGGGGCTTAATTTAATGTGAGATGGACGATAGTTTCTCGACTGTAACTTCACTTTAGGGGAATAAGTACAGCACCTCCGCCCTCCCTACTGCCCATCCTGAAGGCTTTCCAGCCCGCCTTGGGGAGGTCAATCGCGTCGTCCTCAGCTAAGAATTTCATAAACACACTATGAGTGACAACAACTACATTCATCCTTCGCCTTTCGTTATCCTCTTTTCTATCCTTCTCGAGTGAAGCGATGATCTCCCGCAATCTCTCGCGGAATCGTTGCGCTCGTTTAACGACCGCAGCATCATCCGTGGCGTACAACCCCTCTTTGACGAACCATTCATGCTCCAAGTCCCCAAAATCGAGACCAGGAAATGCCTTATTCAGTTCAGCGAGTCCAGATCCGGTGTCACAAGGAAGGTCGCTGCGCTCCTGAAGGTCGGGGTCGACAATGAGCTGGGCGCCGCCTGCTGCATCTTTGCGGAAGATTTGAGGGAAGCCGGCGGTGGTAGTTTGCAGCGCGCGTGCAAGTGGAGACGTGAGCACGACGGCGATTGAGGCTATGTCGGGGAAATTTTCAGTCAGAGTCGACGCCTGGGCCAAGCCGGTAGCAGTGAGAGGTGGATCTCGTTGCGTGTAGTCTTTTGAGATGTTGTGCTCCGACTCGGCGTGGCGGACGAGGTAGATGACTGAAGACATGGCTCTTCTTTGCAGATTCTTGTAAATCCACAGGGTGAATTGGGTTGTTGATTGTTTTCATGCCATCGGTGCTGCGATGTGTTGATAGCGTTGTTATATAGGTAACCGTAGAATATTGGATGAAAAAGAACGCCATCAGTACCTAATATGACACCATCGATTCCTAAAGCCGGTGATTGGCCATTTGATGCTGACTACGCTGGATGTAGTCTAGGCTGCGACCGGATCGACGGCAGTACTCCGGTGCAGGCTCGTTAAAATACCCCCGCAGTCAATGAACCTGCCGCACAGAAATGCAGGTAGTACTCGAAAAAAAAAAACCCTAGAACTCACAGCATGAGTCCTCCAGGCGCTTCGTTCAGCACCGCCTCCGTTATGTGCAGGCGCATCCGTCTCGACACCTCGAGGCCAGTTACACGAGTCGCCGTTACTTTGGCGCCGGCCGTCACATTCCGCATTTGTTCCGCCGTAAACAAGGATACCCGATAGTACAGCGGGGTACTTCGTGGTCGTGACAGAAGGGGCGGCATCTCGTCGTCGAGACACGGCCCCAGTTTTCGTCTGCCCCGGAAGTTCAGTGGGGTTTGTGGCCTGCTCGGCCTCAATTTGGGCTTTCTAAAAGGGCGGCGCCGAGGCTCCGCACCCCGCGGGGGGTTCGGGGAGGAGGCGGCCAAATTCAGCTCCGACAGTGCACGCGCGTGAGCCCCAGCAGAGTCCTCTCTTCTACCTGTAGGTGCATACAATTTTTCGGCAAGCGACGCGCATTTCCGTCGCGGCGAGCGATGGTGATGTCGCCGACCTTTCAGGCCCGGATTCTCGCGGGTACCTGGATCCTCCACACGTAAACCCTGCTCGATGCATTTTCCATGCCCCTCTCCCCCCTTTCCATGGTCTTTACGTGCGGAGCAGCGTCCTGTAGGATCCCGCCTCTGGTTGCCTGCCCCCATTTGGCCCAGCCCGTCTACGCGCCCACTACCACCACTACCTTGGGGGCATCCGCCCGGGCCGGTCTAATTCGATCGGTACCCGCCTGCCCTAGCCCGGGGTTGGTCCTTGGCCGCGGCCTCCCAGCAAACCAAGCTCTGGAGCTGCAATACAACAGGCGAAGCCACAAGGCGAGGCGACACATTCGCCTTGCCACCGCGACGCGGCAGCTTCCAAAGCCCGGCACACACCACCAGCACTTGGTCGCCTTCCCGCGCAAATCCGACAAAGCAGCATCGCATTAACAGGATGTGGGGGAGTCTGCCCGTCCGCCCGATTGCTCCTTCAAATATAAAGTGTGCCCTTGCTGCTCGAGGAAATCCACCAGCTCAGCGTTGTCAGCGCGCTCCTTGAACTGTGCCCCAAAAGGCCTGGGGTCTCGGAAGTCCAAGCCCAGTCGGTCAATACAAAGAGCCAACCAAGGCCACCAGTGCGTGTTGTGTTACTGCTAGCGCCAAGTGCCCGTTGCACGCTGCTGCTGCAGGCTGCTGATTTTGAGCCAATGCGGCGACGGCGCCAGGAGACCCCTGTCGAGCAATGAACCGCTGACCCATTCGTAACTTTTCTTGGCCCGCAAGTACCACCCGCAGCCTTCGCATTTACGCTTTCTCTGACCCTTGGGACATCCACCGAAACCGACCTTGTGGACGTGGTCGCGTCAGCTTTGCGTGGCCCCATCTACAAGGCCGACGCACCAACCTGCAGACCATCCGTCTGGTGGTGATGTCAGACAAGCGCGTGTTAACCAATTTGAAACGCGTGGATATCAAAAACTTGTGGCTTAGCGAGGCGTATTACGACGGCAAGATCGAGTCGCTTATATAACAACGGCGGAGATGCCGGCAGACGGGCTGACGAAGAACCTGAAAGTACGTCGGGCTGAAGGATCACTGCCCCTGGCCGCCTCGATCGCGGGGGTGGCCGCGAATGAGCCCTTAGGGACGAGGGTAATCTTACCCGAGACAGGACGTCGTGGGCGGTATTATTGGCGGACATGCCGAAGGCCTTGATGATGGGATCGTGGCCGGCGTGCTCCTCGATCTCCGAGACCGTCATGACAGACTAGTTGCGCTCGCTCAGCTCGACGAGGCGGCAGCCGTGGATCCGCAGGAGCGGCTGGGGCACCTCGGGGCTCACGGGGGATCGCACGGCGGTCTTGGACCAGGCCTTACGAAAAAGTGCCGCTGAGCCTAGAGTTAAACGCGGCGTCCGTCTCCGCTGCTGTTCGCAGATACATCCGCGAGAAGGCGCCGCCTCGCCGCAAAACAACGATATGACGCCGAAACAACTGCCGCCATTTTAGCCCATTTGTCGTCCCACGCGAGCGACACCTTCCTCTGGGTCGCTTTGGTCTGTCGAGCACTTGAAGCAAGAGCAAACGGGAAAAACTGGGTTGAAGTGATAGCTATGCTAGCGTGAGCCACGTTAAAATGCAGGCTTATCACCGTGCAGCAGCCATAGTAGCTATTTCAGCAGCTTCGCCAATCAAGTTTTTCCGGACTCCTGACACTACCAATAGGGCGCGGGGTCGAAGTCAGGTTGGAGATAAGGCGTTACTCTTACGGGCATCAAACTAGCCAAATCGGCCGCTTGCGTGTGGCCTATAGGAGTGAGACAGGCTGGCGTACTCGGCGCCAGCCGGTTGGGCGCCAACCCAGCAAAGCCCAACGCGCGGGGAACATACCAGGATTCCGAGCGACTGCAGCAACAACCAACTTCAAGCTTCGATACAATCGTTGAGCCTCGCGAAAATAGCACCGCGGCAACCGCCTGCAGAGCCCCAATTACTCACATTAAAGTCGCCCTTGCTGTTTCGGACGAAGACCTACGGTATAGGGAGATACGCAAGCCACTTTGCCCCTTGCATCAATCATGGCAGCGCCTGTGCGATCGGAGCCCGGGCCCAAGTTCGACAGGGCGACCTCGAGGGCCAGCGGCGCCTCCCCCCCAGACGACTCCAGGAATCGAGCCTCCGGCAGTCTTGGAAAGGAATACTGCTACTCTCCTCTGTCGGAGCATGGTAGCATTCGTTTGCTTCGCCTCATGCCGCACAAAGACAAGGAGGCGCCTATACGATGCCAGCTCTTCGAGTATCCCCTGCAGGAAGAACCGGGCCAAGGGATACATCTATACGAGGCTCTATCGTATGTATGGGGTTCTGAGGAAAACAAGCAACCCATCTATGTCCAGTCAGACGACAAAAGTGGGGGTTCTTCTGCCACTCCATCCACCGGAGACGATCATTGCTTGCTCGTCACGGCAAACCTTCACGAAGCGTTGTCATACCTTCGAGATCGCGTCCTCGAACGCGCTATTTGGATAGATGCTGTTTGCATCAACCAGAGAGACAACGTCGAAAAGGGACAGCAGGTTCAGTCCATGGCCAAGATTTACGCCAACGCTAGCCGCGTTATCGTCTGGCTCGGAAAAGCAGCAAGTGGTAGCGACCAAGCGTTTGAGGCATTACGCGGGGTCGCCAGGGGACGATGCGCACCTCCCACCATCGACGAGCCGACCCAGCAAGCAATTCTCGCTTTATTTAAACGACCATGGTTTCAACGAATTTGGGTACGTGGCAAACAATGAGAAATTGGGTACGAGCTTACTGATAAATCGATTTAGGTTCTTCAAGAGGTTGCCGCAGCTCGATATGTCCTGATCAAATGTGGTTCTTCGGCAATTGATGGATATATACTCTGCTCAGGCCTAGACCTATCGAAGCTATCCTCCGACACGCACCTAGCTTTAGAGAATCCGATCCCTCCGATAACCCGTCTTATACGAGACGCAGTCACCAGGCCTCAGTACGAAACGAGTCTGCTTGATAGAAGTCCGCCAAGCCCATTCTCTCTCAACATCCGTCCTCTCGGTGAGCTGGTTGATATGTTCCACACCCGCAAGGCGACGAACCCTCTCGATAGGGTTTACGCCTTGCTCGGTATGAGCTCTGATGACCCTAGGACGGCAGGGTTATCAGCCGACTATACGACGTCATGGGCAGAGGTCTTTCGAAATCTTGTCCGGTTCTCCCTGTCCGACCAGATGTCTGTGGATACGTGGAATGAGCAGGCTATGGCGGTGGTTTGGGGCAAAGGCCACATCCTTGGCAAAGTAGACTCGGTTAATCCTCGAGGCGATGAGCAAAGCATAAGCATTCTTTGGAAGAACAACCTTGGCTCTTTCGACACATCCCCGGAAGAGATCACCCTCCTGCACTCGGCACAACCTATTCTCAAAGGGGATGCCGTTTGTCTTCTGCAAGGAGCATCGAAGCCTACCATCGTCAGGCCGCGCGACTGCTTTTCGGCAATTATTATAATTGCAGCTCCCCTGACAGTAACAGATAGCGAATCGCCGGACCGTTTACGATCAATCACAACATCTCCAATCGACTTCGTACTTATTTGGGACTGGGACGCATCTCAACACGAGCTACAAAATCGTGATTATGAATCTTTCATAAAAGGGCTAGGGGGCGCCCAGCGGCTGTGGACAAAGCTGCAAGATTATCCGGACAAAGCTACCAGATTGTGGAATTTCGGGCTATTGTTGAATGGGATGGAGAGATACGAAGACGCTGGGAAATTTTTCCGGAAAGCGGTCGAGGTGTATGGGACGGCATTGAGAAGCATAGGCGATCATCCAGGTCACAGCGCTTGGATAGAGGCGAATGGGGAAACATTAAAGATGATCCACGATCTAGTTATTGGCGCTGCCAATGACGCCAAGAGCTTTAACGACCAGACACCGCTGCTGTGGGCCGCAAAGAACGGGCACAAGGCCGTCGTAAAGCTACTGCTCGACAAAGGCCCCGCTATCGAGACAAAGGATAGTGAATACCTCCGGACGCCGCTGTCGTGGGCCGCAGGGAACGGGGACGAGGCCGTCGTGAAGCTACTGCTCGACAAAGGCGCGACTATCGAAATGAAGGACAACTTGGGCCGGACGCCGCTGCACCTGGCCGCGCAAAACGGGCACGAGGCGGTCGCGAGGCTGCTGGCCGCGGTGCTGGGCGCCGACAAGGAGGCGAAGACGGCCACCGGGCTTACGCCGGTGCACCTGGCCGCGCAGAACGGGCACGAGGCGGGCGCCGATAAGGAGGCGAAGAACGCCACCGGGCTTACGCCGCTGCACTTGGCCGCGCAGAACGGGCACGAGGCGGTCGCGAGGCTGCTGGCCGCGGTGCTGGCCGCCGATAAGGAGGCGAAGAACGCCACCGGGCTTACGCCGCTGCACATGGCCGCGCAAAACGGGCACGAGGCGGTCGCGAGGCTGCTGGCCGCGGAGCTGGGCGCCGATAAGGAGCCGAAAGACCACGGCGGGCGCACGCCGCTGCACCTGGCTGCACAAAACGGGCACGAGGCGGTCGCGAAGCTGCTGGCCGCGGAGCTGGGCGCCGATAAGGAGGCAAAGGACCGCGCCGGGCTTACGCCGCTGCACTGGGCCGCACAAAACGGGCACGAGGCGGTCGCGAGGTTGCTGGCCGCGGAGCTGGCCGCCGATAAGGAGGCGAAAACCGCCACCGGGCTTACGCCGCTGCATTTAGCCGCACAAAACGGGCACGAGGCGGTCGCGAGGCTGCTGGCCGCGGAGCTGGCCGCCGATAAGGAGGCGAAGGATTACGGCGGGTGGACGCCGCTGCACATGGCCGCGCAGAACGGGCACGAGGCGGGCGCCGACAAGGAGGCGAAAAACGCCACCGGGTTTACGCCGCTGCATTTGGCCGCGCAAAACGGGCACGAGGCGGTCGCGAGGCTGCTAGCCGCGGAGCTGTGGGCCGATAAGGAGGCGAAAACCGCCACTAGGTTTACGCCGGTGCACCTGGCCGCGCAGAACGGGCCCGAAGCGGTCGCGAGGCTGTTAGCCGCGGAGCTATGGGCTGATAAGGAGGCGAAAGACCACGGCCGGCGCACGCCGCTGCACTGGGCCGCGCAGAACGGGCACGAAGCGGTTGCGAGGCTGCTAGCCGCGGTGCTGGGCGCCGATAAGGAGGCGAAGGATTACGGCGGGTGGACGCCGCTGCACCTGGCCGCACAAAACGGGCACGAAGCGGTCGCAAAGCTGCTGGCCGTGGAGCTATGGCCCGCCGACAAGGAGGCAAAAACGGCCACCGGGCTTACGCCGCTGCATTTGGCCGCACAAAACGGGCATAAGGCGGTCGCGAGGCTGCTGGCCGTGGAGCTATGGCCCGTCGACAAGGAGGCGAAGACGGCCACCGGGCTTACGCCGCTGCACCTGGCCGCACAAAACGGGCACGAGGCGGTCGCGAGGTTGCTAGCCGCGGAGCTGTGGGCCGATAAGGAGGCGAAGGATTACGGCGGGTGGACGCCGCTGCACCTGGCCGCGCAAAACGGGCACGAGGCGGTCGCGAGGCTGCTGGCCGCGGAGCTGGCCGCCGACAAGGAGGCGAAGACGGCCACCGGGTTTACGCCGCTGCACTTGGCCGCGCAGAACGGGCACGAGGGGGTCGCAAGGCTGTTAACGACTTTACCACCTCCCCACCCACTGCCTACCTAAGACGTGGCAAATGGAAGGCCTAAGAATATGAAAAAATATTGCTTAGTTATGTTAAATGGTGGTAGCTCCATTGCTGAATATATGACGTATTGAATTTTCGTCTTGGTGGATTAGCCCTCGCGACCCTAAGTGTCGCTCTCGGTCAGTCAATGGTGGCCAAAAGGTAACGGTCGAGGCGGTACCATGAGGATGTGGGCGGATTTAACAGGCGTCGGCTGTTGCGGGGGCTACGGGCCCCGGAGATCAAGACAGCTAGCGCCGAGCTCGGCCCCGCCTCGGCGGAGCTACGGCCGTGCTGCGATCCCGCCGCGCGACCAGGGTCCGCAGGGTTTTCCTCAAAGGCGAACGCGTCTCCTTTGTGCAATGATTCCTTTCCTTTATACCGAAAATAGATTCCTACCGGCCACGTCGATTGCGTTGGCAACGGCATAGGCCCGTTACATCAGCGGCGTTCTTGTGTCAACCGTGCACTTTGTTAGTACATGCAGACTAATTGAGCAGTTTTCCGCTCTGTCGACTGTTGGCGGATCCTTAGACCCGACTTTACGCGTAGGACGCCTTCCAGACGCGCAGGGATCAACTCGCTGCTCCAAAAGCGCGCGTCTTCTCCTCTCGTGCGGTGGTTCCGGCACGCGGTCGTTCGCGAGTCGCGAGACCTCTCTTCACTATGCACGCACTGTGTTTGAGGCATGCCGGGCAACTACACCGTGGAAGGAGAAAAGCCCTCGGCGCAACTGGCGCCAATCCAGGGGAGTATTTGCAAGGCTGTGTCTGGGAGCGCAATCCATGCACACGATCCTAGGCGCTGGCATGGGGCCGTTCCATCTCCATCCCTCTTCCGGCCCAAGGCTCGCCCACCTGCTATTCTCGTAGTCAGCGAGCCCAGTCGCCCTCAGTTGCGTACCACGCCGGCCGAATCGACCCCGTAATACTGCGCCACCCATGCCTTGAGATCTGAGCGATCGCGTGGGCCTCGTTTATTACACTTCCCGAGCCGGATGTACGCCTCTCCCGGGATAAAATCACTGCTCATTACCTTACCAGATTATTTGATTCTAGGGGATATCGTGGGCATAAGATAGGGCAAACAAACTTCATCCTCTTGCCAACCCTTACAACAACCCGTATCCTGCCTCTGATTACAGTCATATTATCCAATTACCGTACCTGAACCCATATCCCTGCCTTCAGTAGTCGTACCTGTAGCACAGCGACTTTCCATGTGTATCCATAAGTAGGGAGCATTCCTAGTAAAGCACCGTCCGGGAAGCCACCCTGCTGACCAGTGAAAGCTCCGTTATCTCCTGCTGGCTGCTGGTTGCCTAAATGCCGATTTCCTAACTTGGACGGTTGTAATCGACAAGCTACAATGGCAAATACTTCAAGCCGACGCAGACACCCCATCAGCAAGTCGACCTGAACACCATTGAAAACCACACTGCAGGATGTAATTAGTTGGTAGTTTATGGAACAAAGAGCGTTTCTCGGGCCAACGTTTCCAGCAGTGAAAGGCTACCGGCGCTGCGTCTTCAGGGCTTAAAAAGGCGCAGTCTGAACGTCGCATCTTGCGCTTGGTTTTGCACTTGGAAACTATCACAGTGTATATACTGTGTGATTTGGTAGGCCAGGGGTCACTCCTGATCATCCGCACCGTGTTTCGTTGGGCAGCGCGGAGCACCTCTACGCACGCCAGCTTTTAAGTGTGATTTGCATAATTTGCCTGGGCATCGAGCAAGCCGGAAGATGTCACAAACAGCGCTTAAACCATTTCCCAGCTGCTAGATTTACCTCCCTATATTTTTTGCAAGGCCCGGTTGCGCCGAAAAGTGAGCGCCAATGGGAGGCAGTGGCTGGATCGTTACGATGGTTCACAACAAGTGCAGCGGTACGTTCTGGCTGTTCCCCGCCGGCAACCGTCCACGATAGCCCCAGGGCTTTTCTCATGGATCTGTGGGGAAAGGCCCGCGACGGCTCGCACGACTCAGTCACCGAGAGATGCGAGAACCTCCAAACGTTTGCTGGGGGTCGAGGATAGAAATTCACCGACTCCGGCAGTTGTTCCTTGCATACGTCGAGGCCGAGGTCCGATGGCGTAAGGCCTCTTCGTAAATGGTCTAGTTTCTCTCATGGTCGCGGCAGAGCACTAGGCACGGCACTTACTGGCGTTCGAGGGCATGTCGTGACCCAATGGGAGGACTTGAGCATGCGACGCGCTCTGCCAGCTATGGATGCTTCAAAGGGGCTTCTTCTGTTCCTCACCATAGCGCAGTCCCGTGGCTAGGCCGTAGACCTGCAGCCAGGGACTTTGCATAGGACGGAGCGCTGACCAGCGACCAGTCCGGCCGTCGCAGATACAGTCGAGATGGCAAGACACTATATTGAATGCGGTCAGGATCCAGTCTGGAAGCAACCGACTTTCAGGCCTCGGCATCAGCTAGATACAACACGGCTCGAGTCTCGTGCTACAGTTACCGAGAGGACATCAGCTATGACCCCAACTAAAACTAACCCGGTGGTTGCCTAGACTAGAACGTGGTGACAACGCATCCCATAACACCCAAATAGCAACAACGGAACATGCACGTAGGTCGGTGTTAGTTCCAGCAGCATGCTGGTGGTGGTCGGCACCATTGGAAGTCGCCGCGAGTGACCGCACGTATGATCCTGGGAGGCCTTGACCAGCGTCGTAGGCCTTGGCTGCATCGCGTATCCCTCGAAATGCCACCTCCACTGAGAATTCGCCTCGCCTCGCATCTCCGCCACGCCAGTCGCTCCGCCGTATCTGCGGTTTGTGATTTTGAGCTTCTGGAACAGTCCGAAGTCTGAACTGGGGTACTGTTCAATGGCAGACAGGACCGAGAGCTGAAAGGGGGTCGTGTTCGAGGCAGTAAAGGCCGCATATTGGCAACGGCGGATGGTAGAAGCCGTTCGAAATTGTCGTCGAAGCGGCGGTTCCAAAGGCGGACTGTGGCCATAAACTTCGCCGCATTAAGCTCCCGATCCCGACCGAACAAGGTTAGAACGGACTTTACACTGGCGTTGCTGCCGAGTTTGGAGCCCTTGCGCTTGGAATTTTCGAGCCTTCGCAGCGCTTCAGGGGCTCGCGCAACTTGTGGGCCAGGCAGTTGCCCGACTCGATAAGATCATCGGCCATCTGGCGGACTTTGGCCCGGCAGATGAATCGCATAAGTTCTTGGACATGCTTCATCTCGCCAAAAAAACTGGATGAGCAGTAGTCAAAGATCGCCAGCCATTTGCGAAATCGGACGCTCTTTTCTATGCGTGCAAACGACCCAATCATAAATCCACTTGCCCTAAGAATTAGCGTCTAACAAGCTCCCGAGTAACAGGATGGGTTGTTCAGAGCGGTCCCAGTGGATCAAGGAATAGCCCTCTGGGATTCTGTATTTCCTGGCGTCATTTTGTGTGGCAGCCCGGGTCCCTGTTGCGGCTTCTTCGACTGCCGGCGGCGAGGGCGGTCATGAGATTGACCCGGCAGATACCCAGGCTCGTTTGGGCTGGTGGCTTTGGCGTCGCTGTTCAACCTTGTGAAAGACCTGGCGTGGCTTCTGCAGCGTTAAATTCAGGCGAACGAAGACGATTCCAGAAGGGCGAATGTCGCATATCCCCGCGGTGGTCGTGTCGCTGGGCGCCCTGGAGTTGGCAAGTCGTCTGTATGACAGCATGCCTTCGGCGAGGGTCTCCCCCCGCATCGTGTAGCAGGAGCTGTCCCGGGTAAAGTGGCTGCCCCCGGCGATGAAGCGCCTCCCGAGCATAGGCGCCGTCAGCCCAGAGAACTCAACCGTCGCGGCGACGCAGACGCCGGTCGACGCGTACGCCAAGGAGATGACGAGGGCGTCGGCGTTCTTGTGTATAGCTATGTTAGAGTCGGGCCACTTCAACGTCGACCCGGAGCACCTGATGGAGTCCGTGGCGCTGTGCTACGAGGACTCCATCTTCGTCGCCGGCATCCTCCTGTCGGACCCCGGGGACACGCCCTCGGCGCTGTAGATCCGGCACCTGATCGGCAACGTCGGCTACCGGGCCATGGTGTTCCAGGGGACGTCGCTCCACCTTTCCTTCTCCAAGTGGAGCACGCCGCTGCCCGAAGGCCACGTTACGGGGAGATCGACCAGGAGGTGCTCTCGGTCGAGTCCATCGTCTCGGTACAGGACGACGACAAGTAGGTGGCGGACATTGACGACCTCGGGATGGAGCGGGAGCGGCCGGACTCGTTTACGGATTCGTGCGGGTGCGGCAGCGACTCCTCCAGGACCGTCCCGGAGTCGGCGACCGAGCCCCAGCTGGACGGCGTCGTGTCGTTGGACTCGTGGGCCCAGCTGCTGGATCCGCCGCCGTGCACCGGCGTCTTCCGGGCGTACGGCAACTGGGCGACCCGGCTGGCGGCGGCGTCCATCGCTATCCAGCAGTGCCGGGGCGCCTTGATGGAGCTCACAATCTCCTGATTGCGGGCAAAAAAATCGTGGATGTCCTTGAGGCTCTCCCGGAAGAAACAGATGCCCAAACTCGCCCAGCTTCACCTCCACTGCTCCTGGTTCAACTTGATGCTCTGTCCGTGTTTATGCTTCATGTTTGCGCTCCTGCGTGTGCATGGGCGCTGGTGAAATCCAGGAGAACAAAGGGGCCGCTCCTTTAGGACTGTCTATCGAAACGCCGCAAAGAACTCCATTCTTCCAATCTGGCCTGGTCTTTCATTTGAATCCATGCGGCGCTCTCGCAGACTCTTCAGTGGCACAGACGGACATGAGCCTCGAAAAGTCCAGTTTCTACTTGCTTCTTTTTCCTTT
>JNVV01000109.1:0-30126 GCA_000733355.1 Falciphora oryzae
GGGCCCTGTTGGGTGTTGCGGAGGCCGCAACGGGGACGGCGTGTTCGGATGCGCTGGCGCGCGGGGGGGCCGGTGCGGCGATAACGCGTTCCTCCGGGACGACGAGCCGGCGAGGAGGGCGCGCGCTACCCCATTGGCCGAGGGGGGGGCTGATGGCAGCGGCATGTTGCCGTCGCCAACGCCGTTGGCGGGCGTGGTAATTGGTGTTAGGTCGCTAATTGGCAAATGTTAAGGAAATGTATGCAACTTGGCAGTGTGCACTAACAGCGCAATGCCAAGAATTGGTAAATTCGAGGAAGGTGTGTCCTAGCGAGGGGGAGGGGGAGGGGGCTGAGGGTTTATAACCTCTCCGGCATCGACACGGCGCTTGAGGTCTGCGTTGCGGACAGGCCCAACTATATCCTTCCTGACCCGGATGGCGTCAAAAGAAAAAAAAAAAAAAAAACAGTCAAACATAAAGCCCTTAATCGTTTTAACTCTGGAGATAGCGACGTAAGTAAGGCCGGCCATAAAATCGCGGTGCGAGATATCCAGGACCGCCTTTTCCAACGTCTAGCCCTGGGATTTGTAAACTGTAATGGCGTAAGCGATAGTAACAGGGAACTGGACCCGGGTACAAACCGCGTTACCCTTCATAAAATCCCGTATAAAGCGGAAAACAGGGACAACGTCAGCCGGGATATCGGGTAATTCGAAGCAGCGGGGGCCATCGTACTTATCCATCTTCACCAGGATTAAAAACGGAGGCGTTTGAGGATCTCGTGGGTTCTCAGTGCCAAGGGGCCAGGCGACGTCCCAAACCTCTCCGCAAGCACCGTTAACGAAGCCGGCCGGGGTCCAAAGGTTCTCCGTAAGCATCACTCTGCCACCGATACAAATCGGGAGTGACATATAAAAATTGCCGGCGTTTTTAAAATCAACCCTATCAGCGCCGGGGCCGCTGCTAGTGGCGATAACGGGCACCACGGGCTTATCTAAAAGCTTTAAATGGGTGAAGTTGTACTTTTTAACCATGGCGTTGGTAGGATAAATGCGCACGGCCGTATCAAAGCTCCTAACCTCGGGCTGGGAAAGGCCGGTCTGGATACGTGCCGAAAAAGTTTTCCAATGCTTAACAGTAGGGTTGTTAAACCGCAGGCCTTCAAATGCCTCGCGGAAGCGGATAGCTTCGTCGTCCTCACCGGCCTAACGCATAAAGGTCCTAAGCTCGATGGTCTGGTTGAACTTTTTATAAGCCGTACGGCCAAAGTGTTCCTTAGGGGTCCGGAAGCGAAAGCTAGGGGTATAAAGCGTACGCTGCATAATTGGAGGGAGCTACTAGAAGTCTCCGATTAAAATGATATTGCGGCTTCCAAAAAAAAGGTTAGGCTCCTTAAAAATCTCACGCATACGGCGGTTAACAAAATTCAAAGTAGTAATGCCGATTATAAACTTTTCGTTAACGAAAAGATATTCCATATCTTTAAAGCGGTTGCGGATATTAGTAGCCTCGTTGGGAATGAGCTCGACCATATCTATATTGCCAGCAGTAATAGGCAGGCGTAAAAGCGAATGCAAGGTGGCGCCGCTAATCGCGTTAGCTGCTACGCCGGTGGGAGCAGCCTTAAAAATAACCTTTTTATTAATGCCGTAGGCACTATTTATACGGCTAACCTCCAAACCGATCTGCGTTAGGACGAAGGTTTTGCCGGTACCCCCGCGGCCATCGATTTGCAATAGGAGCTGAGTTTCCCTAGCGCGTGCAACAGTCTTTCTATAGCGACCAGCATTAACGGCCCGGTTTTAATAAGCGACGACGGTATCGAAAAAAAGCCGCTATTTATAGTTGAGGAGGGCAAACCTAAACCGAGCTTGGTTGGCAAGGATAAGGGGGAAGAAATTGCGCTTTTCCTTCCAGTAGGTAGCGGCGGCCGGGATCAAGTCGGCGTACCGGCTTACGTAAAGGAGCCAATCGTGGGCTATATCCCTTTCCCTATTGCCCAGGAGGTCGATATCCTCCGTTTTGGGGCTACGGCGAGGAACCTTTGCCGCAAAGTCGTTTTAATCCTCCCGGGTAACCTTTTGGGTATGGTCAGGCTCGTTAACAAAATCGTCCTCCTTAAGCTCCTCATTTAGCTCGGCGTAGTAATCATTTTTATAAAAGTTTTAGTGCTACGCCAAATAACACTGGTAGGCCTTTTTAAAGGTATTAAAAACCTCGCCGTCGATTATTTTAAGGTCGTTGTAGTCGGAGTAAAGGTGGTGCAACATTAGCTTTACCTAAGCGAAATCTTCAAACTGCTTGTAGCTTGGGTCCTTGTTATAGCGAGGGAAGTAATTAAGCAGGCGAGGTTTAGCGCGTGGGCCAAACTTACGCCAAAAGGCGCTATTACCGACGTGGTTAATACGGGTAAGGAATTTAAAAAGGGTAAGGTCTGCCCAAATAGCAGCACGTTCGGTATATTTAAAATAAATCTTTTTAACCTCCTTAAAACGGTTTTCGGCGTTAATTAGCATTTGCGGGTCGAAGCCGTCGGGACGGCGGCAATCGAAGGTGACGACCTTGTGGCTGCACTCGACGAGAGGGATTTCAAGCTGGTGATGGCACACCTTTATAGCCGGCCAATTTCGCTCTAAAATGAGCTTATTTATTATTTTGGCGACGAAAAATACCATAAGCCGCGAGTGAAAAACGCGGGGAATTAAAGACGTTATGATATCCTTGTAAGGAACCGTTTGCACCTCGGCTTTGGAGCAGTATTTGGAGATGTAGTTAAGCACCGATTTTAGGGATGTCGTAGCGTTGGCATCCGTGTTAGCGCCCTAGCCTAAAGTAACGCCGCGGATGTACTGGTTTATGATGGGGTCGTTGCGTTTGCCGTCGTACATAAGGTATTTAGGGTTAAGCTATGTCGTTAATACGGCCCTGGGGTGCAAAGGGCGAAGGAAGTAGAACCGATAGCTAGGCTTGGCTGATAGGCGGCCCTGTGCGTCCTTCTTTTTGCGGAGGCAGTAGGCAAGGCTGCAGACGTGCTGCTGAACGCGGTTGACAACGCGTGCTAAGGTTTCGAAGTTTAAAAGGAAACCGCTAGGCGTGCTAATACGATATTTTAAGGGGTTGTCCTTTTAAGGCTGAGGCCGGCGGCCAGGCATAAGGTTAAAGGCTTTGATGTAAATGCCCTAATGCTCGACGAACCTTTGCTAGTTGTACTTTTCGTACAAAAAGTCAAACGAGGGCGTATAAAAAGGCTAAAAAAGACCGTAGAAGTAAAGACTACCACGCCCCTGCTATTTGAAACGGTACCAATACGCGATAAATTTAAATTTAGGCTGCATATACTTTTAGATAAAAAGCTTAATGCGCTTAACGAAATGGTAAGCGGCGATTATAAGGTGGTTTTTTAAATTCTCGCGGGCGATCCTGTATTTCCCCTGGTCGTCGGCTCGTAGCCACTTATCGTAGCGTGGCATCACTTTAGCGAAATTTTCCTAATGCAAATCTGCAACTAAAAAGGTTAAAAACAGCCTGGGTGCGCCGAAGCCGTAGCATATAGCCTGTAGCTTATGGCGCTCGTTATTCCAAAAGGGACGGGTGCCTGCAAAAAAAAGGGAAGTCCCCGGTAAAAGGATATTAGCCGGCACCTTTTTAAAGGGCAAGGACTAATGCAACCGCTCGCTTTATGCCAGCTTGCCTGTACTTTTAATGCTCGCGAGCCTTAATATTCACCCGCAAATGGTAAAAAGGAAACGGTTGCATACCAAAGCGCTTCGAAAACTAACGGGCTTACCGAACCGCAACGGAGGGAAACGCCCGCTTTATACCTGCTTGCCTATACTCCTATTGCTTACGGGCCTCGATATTTACCCGCAAGTGGTAAAAAAGGGGCCGGTTACATGCCAAAGCTCTTCGAAAACTAACGGATTTACCGAACAACGGCGGAAGGAAGTGGGAAGGGGAAAAGGAAGGGAAATGGGATTTATAACCTATAAGCGGACTTTGTTTTCGCCTATAGGTTAAAAAATAAATATTATTATAGCGGGTAAATAAACGAAAAACAGGATAAAAACGAAAAGTGAATAAAGTAAAAGAAATGTAAAATTTTACCTCGGAAAACGTTTTTAAAACGCATTACAAACTGCAATAAAGCCCGGCCTTTGGGATTATTTGCGTTTAACGCCTTTTTAAACTGGTTCATAAATTCGAATTGCTAATACGGGCCGGGCTTATTGACATAAAAGTTGCTGCGTTTGTTAACGGTAGCACGCATAAAGGTGTTAAAAGCAATATATCGGAAGCGAAAATAACGGGCAAAACGGCTATCGTGCCATATTAAAGCGTACCGGACCCAAATAAGCCAATCGACCTCCCGGAAACGTCCTTATGTAAATTCGCCGGCGCTAAAGGGAAATAAGGAGGGCAAAGCCAGGCTAATAAAGGCAATGCGTTGGTTAAAGTCGTTTAGGGGCGTAAAACGCACGCTAAAAAGGTTAATATAGTTGCGGGGGGCAACAGATACGTTGGCAAGGTTAACGTGCTCACCTCGCAGCTGTTACCGGAAACGGTACAGATCTCTGGCTGCGGCGATCAAGTTTGGGGCGGCGGCAACGTTAATATCTTCGTCCCCGCCGGCATCGAGGGCATTTTAAAAAGCCTAGCCGTCGCCGTCAATATCAAACTAGGTGATGCGGCTAAGGACGTCGTTATCGACAGGGAAACGGTTAAAGCGTTCGCGGTTAATTTAAACGTCCTCGTAGCCAAGCTGGTTGGCGATTAGCCAATCCAGCCAAGCCTCCACGACCCGCCTCCGTACCGCAAAATCACGCCGGAAAATCCGAAAGGCGTGCGGGTTAGGGGCGACGGCCGGCGGGCGCAAAATTACGATATTAAAGTCCTTAAACAAAAGGGGAAGCTAATCGTAAATAGCGCCTGTATCCCGTTAAAAATTAATAACGTGGCTAAAGTACTTAAGCTGCTAACCACGGATAGCATAGATTTGAACGTGCGTATAAACCCGGGCGATTAGCTGCTTTTCGATTTAAGTAAGCTCGCCGAAAAACTGTAGGAAAAAAAGGATATTTCGGAAGTGCATTTTGTTTTCGTTAAAATAAAAGAAAGGGAAGTTGGCAAACTGTCCCCTATCTTTATTGGTACAGCCCAAACAAATGCCCTTATTCACCTAGATATTAAACCACTTGTAACGGCAGCGAATGCAATATTCGGGCACGGCCTTAGCGTCGAGCTTGGCGTAAAAATTATTCATTAGCTAAAGATCCCAATCGTTAAAGCAAAAGGCTGCTAAATTTCCAAAGAACAAGGGCTCTGGATTTTTCCAATGCAACGGAAGTTCCAAACTATCAACTTCGTTTTGCTTACCGGGACGGCCGCTTCGGCGAGCAGCCTAACTGCTACGGGGAAGGCCACGACGCTGCGATCCGTTTTGCTCCTTAACGAAACTAAACTGGGAGCTAAGCTAGGAATTAAGCGAATATTAGGAGGATATTTGTAAAAGCTGAAAGCTAGACAGCTTCCGGGCGAAAGGCCGAGCTCGATTAATTAGGGGAAACCGAGATCGCCGACGAGGCGTGGGAGGATAGCGACGGACAGCCTCCTATAAAGCAGCCTCCTAACGGGCAGCCTCCTGACGGGCAGCTTCTTAACGGGCAGCCTCTAATCGGGCAGCTTGGATCCTCGCAACCTTTTTAGGCGTAACGGGGGTAGCATTATACAAATCGCTTTCGTTAAACCCAACCGCAGAGGGAGAAGCGAGGCGAGGTCCTGAAAACTGAGGGAGGGCAGGCAGCGGAATAGGGCGGAAAGGCAGCTGCGAGGCTTTAAAAGGCGGCTGCGAAGGTCGCAAAAACGAGGACCTTAAAAGCGGCTGCGGGAGGCTTGGAAGCGGGTGCTACGAGGACGGTACTTGCGAATAAAAAGCAGACATTAACGGCATAGACGACGGGTTCTCGCCGGCACGTTGCCGTTAGCGGTGGTTTCGTAAGGCAACACTTTGTCGGTGTTAGGCACGCTGGGTAAGCAATAAGGCCTTTAGGTTAATACCCCGAAGGTAAATAGTGCGAATGCTATTTGAGGTGTTGCTCGGTACCGTGGCGCTGCTTTGCAAACTACTGCGAACGCTAGCAGTAAAATTACGAAGGCGGAAATCAGGCCTAATCGATTGGGCCGATTCCGGCCGAAGGTGGAAAACAATATAGATAATGGTGCGGGCACTATTAGCGCTTCCTTGCACTAACCCAACGGTACCAGCACTACCAGCACCGCCAGAAGGAAAGGGTGTTTGGGAAGGTTAATGCTAAGGGTTAAACCGAGGGTCCGGGTTAGAGCGAGGCTCCAGGCGAAACGGTAGCACCCACTCCGGGGGCAACGTGGCACGACTTTTAGGCCGCGAAAAAGGGCGCTTTGGAAACGACGACGGTCCCTCGCCTTAGCCGTACGGCCGCTTAATGCCGCCGGAAACTACCCGGCTAAACGCGTGGCGGAAACTGCTGCTAATACGCCTAGTACCAAATGCCTTAGTCCGGCAAACAGCGCAATTAACAGTTAAAATGGTGCCTCGTTTGGGGAGGAACTTACCCACCGGCTTAACCTGACCGCAGCTGCGGCATTGCTTGGTATTTTAAGGGAAAGGTACGAGAGGGTCGCCGGGAAGGTCGCCAGGTGGGAGACCGCCCGGGTCGGGAGCGATCGCTGCCATCGCGAAAGCCTAAAAAGCATCAAAAAAACGTCAGTTTTTTGCCTCAGCGGTTAGGAAAAAGAGAAAGGATCGCGCGCGCAATATACAAACCGTGATTCCGTTGCGCGCGATCGATTGCGGTGATCCGGATTAAAGGCATCGAGGTTGTTGTTTTTTTGTGCGTTAGGTAAATAGGTAAAGCGGGGAGGGTTAAGAGGATTAGGAGACGCGTTGTAGGAGGGGCAGGCGGCTAACGTAATCTGCACGGACCCGCGCTATCACGTAGCCTACGTTACTAATTTGAATCCGCCTACCTACGCTTGCGTCGCCTGCACCAAAACACCAAAGCCCAAATCTCGCGATAATCGGATATTAAGCGTATCTATTAAGTGATTCCCTCCGGGGGCCCTCCGGGGGCCCTCCCGGGGGGCTCCTGCGGAGGGCTTTGGGTCGCCTGCGGCGGATCGCTTTATCAGCTGCCTTCGAAAGGCAAAAGGTGCGTGGGAGGCAAGAGCACCGAAAGGGGGGTCGACAGTATGGACCAATCCCCGCATCGGATTTTTAAGCCGTCCAATCCCCGCACCGGATTCTAAAGGCGCTAGGACAAAATAGGAAGAACGTTTTAAGAATCACACAAAAGTAAGTATCGCTCCGCGGCCGGCCCGGCTTCGGGTTCGTTCCTCACCCTCGCCGTGCCGTCACGCTGCGCTGGAATCAAGATTCCCTCTTCCACATGCCGTGTTTTTTTTTTTCCACTCTCCTCACCACCATCCTGCCCTCCAACCTCATTTTCCAACCTCTTTTCCCTTCTTGTCTTTCCCTTTTGCCCTTCCCCTTGTCTGTTTTCTTCCTTCCTCGCCGCCACTACGATGCATTTCTCCACCACCGCCGCCCTCCTAGCCCTTGCCGCCACCCAAGTGGCCGCCGCGCCACTCGTCACGGCCCGGGGCGAGCCCGCCGCGGCTGCCCAGCTCGAGGCTCGGGCTCGGGGGATGCCGAAAATGCCAGGTGCCACAGCATGCCCGGCCATGGGCTGCGAGGGCGAGATCGAGGCTCGAATCAGAGAGGCTCGGAAAAAGCCTCGGCAGCCAAGGCCTAAGACGGGCGGCGACATCCTGTAACCCGAGACTCGCGAGCCCAAGCACAACAGCCATGCCAGCATCCACAGGCTTCCTACCCCCCGGGACAAGATCGAAACGCTTCATCAACAAGGGGGCTGGCCGCGTCCGCCCAGTTAGGGAGGAGCTTCGGGCGCGGCCGACGCGAGACCTTCGCCAAGATTTCTTTCGACGATGACGGCTCTTCAACGGGATGGTGCTCACGGCTTCTGGCTGCTGAGAAGTGGCTGGGCTTTTCCTTTGGGTTTTACCACAACTTGACAACTGTATTTCTCTTTTGGTGACTTTATTCTTTTCTCATTGTTTCGATTTTTCTACTTCTAGATATCACATTTTTTTTGTTGCCAGTACTTGGTCGGGCACGTAGCTAGGACAACAGAACTGTTACATTTCGCAAATCGGCGACCCGCGCCAGCCAATTTCAGCGGCGAATTTGCACGGAGCTTCCATCGTTACTGTGGAAGGGAGAATGTTTTAGGTCATTTGTAAGAACATCAATCTAGCAATGGGTATCTCAGGGCCTGTCCTAGACTATCGGTTTTTTGGCTTCAAATAAGCTTATTTCTCGACGTGGAGACAACGCCCGGGGGGCCCCTATGCCCGTTCATATATATTTGGGTCTGTTTTTCGGTAGATTCACATCCATGGGCACAGGGCAACGTCGTTCTATAAAAAACAAAGGGCACAAGCTCTCGAAATAAAAGCTATTCCCAAAAATAACAACAATTCGTGCAAAGTCCTAATCCAAGGTGAAAACAAGCCCGAATAGCCTCACTTTCTGGCGGATCCAAAGGGTCCCTGGGGCCGGCGGTAGGCTAGTTCGAAAGCCCAAAAGCCAGAGATTCTCGTAATATATAAAGGGGAGCCTCCGGCAATTCGGATTCAAGTATAGAAAAGGTATCACAAAGGCTAATCTACCTACCAACCCTACTCCCGGTAGGATGCCTCGTCAACTGTCCCTCCGTCTCCGGCGCCGGCGCCAGGAAAACGAAAACCGCGCCCTATCTTTACCCCCCTCGTCCCCCCTAACCTCTAACGAGGAAAAGGAGGCTTTACCGGCCACCCAAATCACGTTAGGGACCCCGGCCGCTTCGTCGCAGGGCCGGGAAATCAACGATTTCAACGACTTTTACGATGAGTTTGATTCGCCGGCGACGCCCCCTCCGGCCTCCCGTGCACCCTCCAAAACCCCCTCCCTTGTGCCGGCCTCCCGTGCACCCTCCAAGACCCCCTCCCTTGTGCCGGCCTCCCAATCAACCCAGGCGACCTCCGAGGGGGCCTCCCAAGCCTCTCAGGCCTCTTAGGAGGCCGGCAAACGCATCGATTGGACCGTCGATCAGCTTTTGGCCTTCCTCGAAAGCCTCGCAAAGTCCGGCCGCCAAAGGAAAATGAATCCGGCGATCGCTTCCTGGCTTTCCAAATGCCTCAAAACGGCGACTAAGGCCCTAGCTGATCGTTGGCCCTCTATCCGGTGGTTAGAGAGGGTTAAAAACAAGTACAACAGTTTTAAAAGGCAGTATAGGGACTGGCTAGATTTTGGGAGGCGGTCGGGGGTTACCTTAGATCCGATCACGGGGCTGTATTTCGCCAGCGATTAAGCCTGGGAATTGTTCCTCGCGATCCGGCCTAACGCCCGTTAGATGCGCAAAAGGGCTTTTTTTCGTCCGGACCTTTACGAAGCCGCTTTCGCGGGTAAATAGGCGATAAAGCAACAGATCGCTACGGCCGCCTAATTCCTAGCAGAGGAGGAAAGCGACGACGAGAGTCCGGTACGTCGGCCGGCCAAAAGAGGGCCCGGGAGACGGCCCTTTGGTAAGGCCGGGCACCTAACGGTAGCGGAAGCCCAAGCGCACGTCGGAAATCGTCTTTTTAAAGCTGCACAGGCACTGGCCCGGGCTGGATCTGGGTCCGATTGGGATTTGACCCCTCCAAATAGGAGGTCTTCCCAAGCCTTCCGGACGCCCTTTAGGCACTAGCTAAAGCACGAGCTTTGGATATAAGCCGCGAGGGACCTGCGGAAGGCCCCGTAGGACGCTTTGGAAGGCCGGACCAAGCGGCAATTGATTCGGACCTTTAAATCCGACGAAGCGATAGCTTACTAGTAGCTAACCGATAAAAAAAATAGAGATTTGATAGTTAATCTCGTAGAAAACGATACGGTGGACGGGTTTTCGTGTAACAAACGGCGGCCTCCTTAGGGAAGGGAGGTCACGTCTGAAGGGAAAAAGGGGGATCTCAAAGGTTCAGCAACTCAACAGTCTGGTTTGTGCAAAGCTCGACAAGCTAATGATAACAAAAAACAAGAAACGATTGCTTGGCCTTCGAACTCCCTTTATAGGGGGTCCTGCAAGCCCTTCTTATACACGGCCTCCCAGCCACCCCTCGGCTGCCGTCGGCAAAATCTCCTCCTCCATAATGCCCGTCCGGGCTGGCTGTGCTTTAGTGCGTCATGGTCTGGAATAATATGCCACTAACCCTTTGGTTTGGAACAATATGCCATTAATCCTTTGGTCTGGAACAATATACCACTAACCTCCTGGTTTAAAACAATATGCCACTAACCTCCTGGTTTGGAACAACATGCCACTTTAGCGTACACCCCTTTGGCCACTACCGGAGTCCCCCTTTAAAGCTACCGGTGGCGGTCTTTAAAGCTGCTAATCGTAGCTGCGGATCGGGGTATTACAACTATCCCCCTCCTAAAAAGGCTGTCCTCGGCCTCCAACCTTCTCCTCCTTCTTCCTGGTGCAACGACAAGTTTTCGTGAACTCGCAAAAGCGTTAACCGTTTTTTTCCCTTCGCTTAGGGGTGGGCGCTGGTTTCCAATAAAACCTTTAGAAAAGGATAACCAACTTGGCGATTTTTAGGGCTCCTTTTTACTGTTTGGCTCTACGTCCTAGAGCTCGCGGATCTTTTAGTTCCTCCGACCTCGGGCCTTTTAAAAGGCTCGCACTTTCGCGGGTGCGTTTTGGAAGTGCTTTTTTAATTCCTAAATGTTGTATTTTGCCAGCCAATCCTTCCATTTAACCAGGTAGTACTTTTTGCCTTTAATGTAGCCCTCGTTTCGTACCTTTTCGACTTCCCATTCGTTTTAGTCGTCCTCGTACTCGGGCATAGGCAGCGGCACCTCGTCTTTTTATTTTCTAGCAATGTACCGCTCGAAATATTGCATAGGGAAAACGTCGTGCAAACGGCGGTAGTGCTCGGGAAGTGCCAATCGGTAGGCTTGCTAACCGATGCGTTCGGTGATCCGAAAGGGGCCGATCCATTTAGGTGCTAACTTTTTGTTTTTCAACCGCAGGTTTTTCGTAGATAATTTTACCAAATCTCTAATTGCGAACTGTATGGGGGTATGGTTTTTGTTATAGTATTTAGCTAACCGTTCCTATGCTTGCAGCAACGTTTCTTTAAATTCTTTACGCATTGCGTAAAGCCGTTCGATACGGTTCCTTACTGCGGGTACCCTCCCCTTAAGGATATCGTCCGCGATATTAATCCGCATTTCGCAATCCGATCCGTATAGGAAATAAAATAGCGAATGCCTTGTGGTAAAGTTCCTGCTATTGTTATAAGCGTACGCTATTAGTGGTAACAATAATACCCAGGAATTTTCCGAACCAACGCAGTAGTTGCGGAAGTAATCCTCGATTACACGATTTAGGACTTCCGTTTGCCCGTCCGTTTAAAAATGGTAAGCGGTTGATATACGTTTTTTAATAATTTGGTATTTGCACACTTCCTCCCAAAAGGTACTGGTAATGCGGCTATCCCGATCGCTAACGATGCTTTTAAAAGTGCCGAATACGCATTCGATACGCTCGAAAAACAGTTTTGCGAACTGTCCGGCGCTTATATCCGCTCGTGTAGGGATAAGCACCACGTATTTGGTTAACCGGCACACAACGACGAAAATCGCGTTAAAAACCTAACCACTCGCCGTCCTGCTTTTAGGTAAGCCAGTTACCCAATCCAAAAAGATCTTTTTTATAAGCTGTCCGTTTTTTGGCGGTGGCAGGGGTTCAAGTTTGCCGTAAGGCTTATAACGATAAATCGCTTTCCTTTAGCACTAAAGGTACGATGTTACATATGCAATAACATCCCCTTTAACCCCATCCCACTAAAAAAAGCGCTGGATTAAATTTAGGGTTTTGGCCACGCCCCAATAACCGGCTCCTAAAAAATCGTAAAATTATTTCAAAATTTCGGTCCTTAAAGCCTCGTTTGCAGGGACATAAACCTGGCTTCCCCGGAAAATTAACTCGTTACCGTCAGTTAGGTGGAAGTACGATGCTCCTCGCTGCCAAAACGTCGTTTTAATATCTCGGTGCGGTGCGGTATATTTCGCGTTAAATACTGGCAGGCGGGGCTTTTTAACTTCTATTAGCCTTTTAAGCAAATTCATGCTCGCCGGATCCCGCTTTTGTACGTCCCCAATCCATTTCCTTAGCGACGTTGGGATCCCCTCAAAGGAGTCTGATACGTTGCTTTCAAACCAATCCAAAGCGGTACGTGCTTTTTAGCGAGTAACAAATTGCACCTATAGGGTATGGATAACCCTAAAGGTGTTTGGATCGTCGGCTAACGTAAATTGTGCCAAACGTACGCTATCCCGCTCGTTTCGCCGGTTAAAAACAAAGTTTCCGGGGGATCGCTCGTTAGGTGCGCTTTTTGCGCTTACTGGCTGGGGAGGCTTATTGGGCGTCATTCCTTCGGCAATGTCCTTTGCTGCGTGCTGTTTATAACCAAACACGTTTTTCCGACCCATTTTATTAAATAGCGTCGGCAAAAGCTTCTTAATAAGAATCTCCTATCTTTCCTTTTAACCGTTTATATAATCCGGTCATTGCGAGCTTGAAATCGCGCAGCCGGACAGCCCTTCGAGATAATTCAATTTTGACACCGGAATCGAACTCCTCGCACCCGACTTGACCCAGGATCGATGCCGCATCGGGTGCGCGCCGACGGCGCGGGCCTAAAATCGATGGAAGTCGATTCCGGGCTCGCGGCCAGTCGACACGCCTCGACGGTGGATCCCCCTAACGCGCCTCCAGACGCGCGGGGGAATGCCGACACCGACACGAGACCGGCGCGCGGCCGTCAGGAGGAAAAAGAAAACGAAATCATTAACAAGCTAAAGCCCCTTATAATTAGTAGAAAGTTGCTGGAAATCCTGCAACTGGTGTCGGAACTAACGAAGCTGAAGGTCGACGCGGAAACGGCTCGCAAGCGCGACGCTACCGAGGACGGACCGGTAACCAAAGCGACACTACAGGAATTGAAAGCAGAAATACTTACAAAGGTTAAAAATGCACTAATTGATAACAAAAAGTCCTATGCCTTTGCCCTCGCCACGGACCTACCGGCCCTGGCACCGGACGGAAACGCGCCGAACCGAACGCGACAACAGTACCCGAACACGACGCATCCCCCCCCGCGATTTATACCGTTAAAAGTCGAACGCGAAATAATCGTGGCCGTAGGAAAAGCCCTGGAAGCAATCAAAAACCGATCGCAAATCGACACCCAGCGGGCATTGAATAACCAATTCGGTACGGCGGTGCGGGTAACGAAGCGGCTCTAAAGCGGAAACGTAATAGTGTGCTTTTACGCAAACGCAAGCGAATACAAAAAAAGGGACGAGTGGGTGAAAAAAGTGTTTGGAAACCAAATAACGATCCGGGAACGGATATATAATGTGGTAATTAAAGGAGTAAAACAAACAACATTACCGGAGGACCTAAACCAACTTATTCGTAGCCTAAACGCCGAAAACCGAAACGCGGAGGTTAAATCGGTGCATATATGGCCAGCCCGCACCTTTTACGGATACGCTATAGTATTAGCACGAATCGGGTCCGCAACCGCCGCGGACCAAATTTGCGAGCAAAAACTGGTAATACAGGCGGAACTATTTAAATGCGAGCCGTTTATACCAAACGCTAAAGCCACCTAATGCTATAACTGCTACGAATAGGGGTACCGACAAAAGTTTTGCAAGAAACCGGGCCGCTACCCGTATTGCGGAAAACCGTAACACTAAAAAAGAGAAAGTTAATGCGACGCCCACCCCCAATATAACAAAGCCACACCCAAATGCGCAAATTGCGGCAAACCGCACCCGGCGTTTAACCGGGGCTGCGAAATAACGCAACGGGCGATCGGGAAAGCGAAAAAAGTATACTAAAACCGGCCAAAGAAATTTATACTGGAAAAATTAGCCCTTAAACAAATAAAAGCTACTACCACTTTCCTTATTTTCCAAACGCGCATACCCCCCGGTATCGGAGGACTACCGAGCCCTAGCAAAAGGCGCAGACAAAATTCAGATATAAATAACGACTCCCTAATCCGGTCCCCCGGTCGCTAAGGACCCGGTAAACCCCGTAAGGACTCGTAGCCACCCAGGGGCCGGACCGCTATACGACCGCTACTTATAACAAACTACGCCCCCAAAACGAGCTTTAGGCTAGCCCAACCCCTAATTACGGCAAACGAACAAATCCAAACAAAAGCAGCCGGAGGATAAGGACGAATACCGGCCCCGTTGGAACCGCTACCTTTATCCGAGCCGCTACCGATTAAAGATAATACAATCCCGTTCGACGTATAAAAACGTTTATTAAAATCCCTATGGTAATAACAATTTTATATTGGAATATGGGAAAAGGAAACGGAAAAGGAAATATACCGCTTTTTAGCAGAAAGGAATACGATATAATAGTTATATAAAAACCGGAGTTGGACTAGTACGGAGACCCGAAAAGACCGGCCGGATGCAATTACGAGCTAGTATACCACCAAATAGACATAAAATTAAACGCAACATTATACGTCCATTAACGATTAAACCCGGTAACGTAAAAAAGCTGGAGCGGATACGATTGGGCAGCAATTATATTACAAAACCCAATAGGGAATATCGACATTTATTTAATATATTCGCCAAACCCCCGGGCATTAGGAAAATGGCATACCCTTTTAACCGAAATCGAAATAATACCGCTTCAGAACCACGCCGTATTAATAGGGGATTTTAATATGCACTACCTAATGTAAAATATGCATAATCGGGAAAACGTTAGGTCTAAGCTATTATTCGCGCTAGCGTACTGGTAGCGGCTCGAACTAGCGACGCTTTACGGGGAGATAATAAAAAAAAGGTTTAGCGAACGAAAAAGCACTATCGACCACGCGTAGGTATCCGATACTTTAGCTATCAAATACGAAAGCAAAAACGACGAAATAAGGGGGTCGGACCACCACTTTTAAATAATTTCGATCGATTGCGGAGCGGAGCCGCTCCGCAAAAGGAGGGTAAAAAAATAGGTATGGAAAAAGGTTAATACCGATGTTGGAAGGGCAGCAAGAGGTCGCACGACAGGTAGAAGCACGGGCAAGGGGAATCCCCAATGACTAGGGACTCCGGGACTAAAAGGCCCCGCCTCTCTGACACGGAGGGACCGGCAATGGGGATCACCGGTCATGAACGGTGATCACGGGTCATGCACGGAAATCACCGGTCATGCACGAAGGCGGTGCAAGTCGCAAGTCAGGCCCGGCACCGGGACTGGCCTTAGACGACCGCACCCCGCGGCTTCCGTGATTGGGATATATGTATCTAGAGGGCTCGCACGAGGAGCCCTTCCGTTGTTTTTAAAAGACAGACGACTTTGGATACACAGAATATACCAAAGCCTTCTCACCCCAACCGGCTAATATCGATATCGGCGTGCCACGAACACTAATTAGTGGGTGGTTACAACCCACAAATTGGCAACGTGAAGAGACGGTTCGTACTGGTTAACGAGGTTGTAAATTCGCTTCGTGCTATCAGTCCCGTGCTACTGCCCAAGCAACTTTCCCCTATAAACGGCAATCGGAATTAAGGGAAAGGAACTTAAACGGGTTCACCAACCTTTCGTACGAACGACAGCCGACTGAAAGACGGAGGCTTAGCTCGTACGGAAAGGGAAGTAAATCGCGCTCCGTTGCGCACACCAGCTTTCTAACATCTTCATTTTTTTTCCTACTTAACATTTCATTTCGTTTTTCCCCCTACCCTTCTATTACACCATTTTTTTACCCTACACCCTCGTACGATCACCATATCAGGTAAAAACGAAACCCCAAATACACCCGTCGCCGGACCGGCGGGAATATCGCACAAAGGTCATCCTGGCAGGATTTCCCAGGATTGGTACAAAAAGATCGCCGAAAGGACAAATATCCCCTTGTCAGCATAGCGCAAGTACGTCGACCCCGAACGCTGGGAAAACGACGTCGACCCAATTCAGCCACTTTCGGTTAACGAAATCACAACCTACTTCGCACGATCGGTCGCGGAAGCTATCTGGATATCTATTAAAAGCAAGGCGCTACGTCAAACCTTTCGAAAGGAGTTCGCCGGATAAATATACGACCTATTCAACCAAATCGGTCGTACGTTCAAAAAGCGGATAAACCAACTTTTAATGGAAAATGGGACCCATATCCTAAAAGGAACAATAACGGCCAGGTTCATACGAGTACTGGACCCTACACTTCCAAACACTCCGTACGAAACACCCACCTTACAGCCAGCGCAACCAGCACGTCCATCCCGGACACCACAATTTAAACGACAAACATCCTCGCACGACACAGCCCCAGCTCGGCTAGCCGTCACTCTAGCCAGGGCAATCCCGACAGCAATCCCTACCGTAGAAATAAAACAGCTCCACGACAACACGGATTTCGTACGGGAACAAACACAAATGTTTAGGATCATCCCACCAAAAGCACGTACGATATAGGAAGTTTGGAACTTCCCACAGCTTCCGAAAAATCAAACCCCTCGCACGATTATCCCCCCGATAGAATACAACCTGCCCCCAAAGCTGCCGGTACACAGCTACCCGCTAAAGCCAAATAAAATCTTAGCTTTCCAAAAAGGATAGAAAACGGACCGGAACTATACCGGCAAACCGTACGATATCCTATTCGACAAAGCAAAGATTTTCATCAGCTATTATTAACGATTCCAGATCGAGGAAAACCAATACCACGCTATTTTCCTCGATATCCTATCAAACCGTACGGAAAATTTTTATATTAACCATATCGGACCCGGAAAGCGATAGGACGAAATGTACAAGCTCCTCGATTTTCACTTCAACTCGAAAATCAACCATACGCTCTACTGGACAGACTGGACGTCAACGACGTTCGTGCGGATGCGCCAAACCCATCCAAACGGAACATTGCTTAAGGTGCTGGAAACGATGCTGGATAAGTTTCAGCTCGCATAAAAAGCTTTAGGTAAAAGCTACCAAAGGGAAAGTGCCCTCCATACGGTCGTTATTTAAGTATACCGTAAAGTACCGGAGTTCGAAATCGCACTCCTTACCTAAAAGCTAACGTGCGAAACTCTATTCGCAGATTTCCGGGCAGTACTACAAGTAACGATAAATCGTACGAGCAGAACCCAGTTCCTGTTAAAGGAAGGACCGCACGACGCCAACTATACGAACTAACGGTACTATAATAACAACAAACCCCGGACGGGCTAAAGCGGCAATTTCCGGATAGGCAGCGGCGGCAACTACCGGCCAAATAGCAACTTCCAACATCGCACGAAACTACGCTGCTATATGTGCAAAAAAGAAGGATGCTAGTTAACGAAGCACCCACGTAAAGAACAGGAGGGTGCGAAACAACGGTACTTTCAAGCGTGCGAAGACCTGGGCAACGAAAGAAATAACTTCGAAGCATTCCTTTAAGACCACGAAGGCTTACCACCATCGTACGATAAAAAGGAAGATAAACAAGCTCGAGCACCATTAGTGCAATACCTCCAGGACTATACCTACCTCCATCGCGCAACTAGCGAAAACATTTACCAAACCAGCTTAAGCGAAGCGTCGGACCAGTTCGTACTGCACAACCAATACAATACGACCTACTAAGGCGAGCTTTGGGATACCGGCGCCGTACGAGTTTCCACAGTCGGAAAATGCCAGATGGAGGCATATTTAAAAAAAAAACCCCGTGCGAAAATCGATTGGACGCCGGGATTAACGGAAATAAGATTTGGAGGAAACAATATGGAAACCTTTATTAGTACGATGCGGATGGAAAACCCCCTCGGGGAAATTACCTACCACATCCTAAACTCCCAAACCCCATTTCTGTTTTGCTTGCATAACGCCGACAAATTAAAATGTTATTTTAATAACGTTAACGATAACATCGTGCGAAAAGACGGAACAACTATTCCTATAATCAGGAAATAAGGGCACCCATTCTTTAACGTAAGTAGTGCGGAAACAGCAGCATTTCTAACGGAAAAAAAGCTTAGGAAACTTTATCGAAAGTTCGGACACCCTCGTACGGAGCGCCTCCATCGACTTTTAAAGGAAGCAGGACATTCCGACGTAAAGGAAAAGATCTTGGAAAAGATTGGCAAAGTGTGCCACCATTGCCAAACATACGACCCGGCCCCCCAACGGTTCAAATTTTCGATTAAAAATAATTGCGAGTTCAATTACGAAATCGTTATCGACATCGAATATTTGGGAGGAAAAAACGCACTATACGTTATCGATGCAGCAACATCCTTCCAAACTGCGACGTTCGTACGATTACTGTCAGCTTAGGACGTATGGAACGCCCTTTGCAAATGCTGGATTTTTGCTTACCAAGGGCCACCAGACACCATTTCGTACGACCCTGGCACGAACTTTTCGTCGGAAGTATTCCGCAACCACGCTAGGGTGGTAGGGGTGTCGTGCAAAGAGATGCCAGTGGAAGCCCATTAGGCTGTCGGGAAAATCGAACGAGCGCACCAACCCTTTAAAAGAGCGTACGATATCCTAAAGGAGGAATTTGGATATTGCACGGATAACGAAACATTGTTGCAAATGGCAATCAAAGCATTAAACGACACAGCAGGACCTAACGGCTTCGTGCTAACCTTACTAATCTTTAGTGCCTACCTCCGGATTAACCAAGACTCCGCTCCGTCCCCAAATATCGTACGAAAAGCAAAAACAATCCAAAAAGCAATGAGAATGTTGCGAAGCATCCGTGCGGAAATCGAGGTCAGTTGAGCACTAAACACCCGGAACGGACCTCGCACGCACGACCTACTGCAACTTTTTTTCGGTAGCGAAGTTCTCGTTTGGAGAGAAAAAAAGGGCTGGACCGGACCGCACGTCCTCCAAACAACCAACCAATCCAATGTCACCATCTTTACAAACAGCGGACCAAAGGTATTCCGGCTAACACAAACCAAACCATATATCCGTAATCCAGAAAAGGAAAACGATAAACCAGACCTATCGTACGAAGCCTTAAAAGAAATGGACAATAAGCTAAACCTATCGCACGAAGCTCCCGAGGCAGTAGAAGCTACCGCCCAATCTAACCCGGTTATTTCCCCTAAACGAGGTAGGGGAAAACCGAAGAAAAACGCACAGCCAATAGCATACCTAACTACCAAAAAGAAAGGTGATTGGGAATTGGCCCTATCATTTCGTGCGGAGGGAAAAATTACTACACTAGGAAAGCCGTTCGAAAAGTCCGACGCGGTAAAAATTAATAACCTTATCGTATAAGGTACTATTAAAATCGTTAAGTACGATCCAAACAAGCACGCCGGATTCCGGATATGGGATACCCGCTTCGTACGAGAAATAAAAGGGAAGACCTCGGACTATCCGTACGAAAAGACGAGGATGGTTGCGCAAGGGTTTAACGATTCCGAAAAGGAGGAACTCCTTACCTAAGCTCCAACTATCCAACGGATAAGCTAGCGCTTACTCCTTAGCATCGGCCCGACTTTAATGGAAAAGTTAAAAGCATTGTGCGAAGCAAAGGACATCACCCAAGCCTACATCCAATCCAAAGAAAAGCTCGCACGAACAGTTATCGCAAACCTGCTAAAGGAAATCCGCCATAGGTACCTAACGGATTCCATTTTATAAATACAAAGGCCACTATACGGAATGGCAGAATTTGGAACCTATTGGTGGAAAACTTACTATTCCCATTATCGCGAAGCATTAGGAATAAAAGCTTTATCGTACGACCCCTGCCTATTATTTATAGCAACCGGACGACAAAAGTTTGGCATTACGGGCATACAAACAAATGATACGCTTAGCTTTGCAACGATAGCATTTTCGGATTTGGAAGAGGAAAAGCTGCACGAAACCAACTTTTAAACTAAACCGAAAACGTTCCTTTCGTACGACAACTATTTGGAATTTAACGGATGCAAATTCGAACTTTAAAGAAAGAACATCACGGTTGTGCAAAAAAGATAGCTTAACCAACTCCAGTTGGTAAAACCAAAGGCTAAGGACGCAGTATAACAATATATTGCCTAACGCGTACGAGGTGCATATATAGCAACCATTTATTAACTAAAGGCAGCGTACGACCTATTTATAGCAACCCAGGTAAACAACCTAAGTAAAGAAAATATCGATAAGTTAAACCAGCGGTTCCAATGGCAAATGGATAACCCATAACGAGGACTTAACTACCTTTTTTTAAACTTAGTTCGTACGAAGCTATTTATTTTTGCAGATGGATTATTCGCTAACAACAAAGACCTGATATTACAATTTGGCTACCTGATCGTACTAGCAAAGGAAATAGGTTGTGCGGAAACTTTATTCTCTATTTAAGGGAATATTATCCATTAGTTATTTATTAAATGCAAACGAATGACGAGGAGCGTCCTAGCAAGCGAGTTATACGGCATAACAATTGGCTTTAATAGCGGCTTCGCACTTAGCAGCACATTAAAACGGATCATTTTTACCTTAGGCATCGCACGCATCCCGACCATTATTTGCATAAATTCCAAATCATTATACGAATGCTTAATAAAATTAGGCAGTACGACGGAAAAGAAATTAATGATCGACATTATGTTTTTCCGGGAATCGTACGAACGAAGGGAGATTTTTAAAATCCGCTAAATCGACGGACGAAATAACCCTGCTAACGCCCTAATAAAAAAAAATCCGAACGAAGTATTAATAACTTTGGTATTAACAAATCGTGCAACGATTAGGGTGGAAGCCTATATTAAGAGAGGAGAGAAATAAAATTGACGAGGAGAGAGATTTCCTTTGTTAGGTATAGTATTTAGCTTCGCACAATTCCAGTCCTTTCCGACCCAAACTCCGAAAAAAAGAAAAAAAAACCCAGCAAAGTAACGCACGATAAAAACCCCTTTCCTTCATCCTATACCTAAAAAAAAAAAGAACACTACCGTACGATTAATCCTTAATCATAATCACTTTATAACCCAAACCCGAACCAATAGAGCTAAAGGAAGGAAAACGTTTTTGCACCGTACGATTACTATTACCATTACCAAAACCATTATTATTATCGCTACGGTTCGAACTAGTAACAAACGAACCGGAAAAGACAGTCCCCGTACGAGCATATTTACATCTGCTCCTATGGCTTTGCTAGATGCAGCTTAAGCAGGCACCAGTTTGGTATCCTTAAAAGCGCACGCAGCGTACGAAGCGCGGCACCGAGTTGGAGTTGCCGCACTTTTAAAGGCAACGACGATAAGGAGTTCCGCGAAAATAGATCAAAACCGTACGGAAATAGGACTCGCGTCGTACGATCCAGGCAACCAAATCGAAAGCACCGGCTTCGGTCGGGATATCTATCCGGATTTCGATATTAACGGACGGCAAAGCACAAAGCGCACGCTTTTCGTCCTGCAAATTTAAAAAAAAAAGGTTAGTTGCGTACGATAAAGAAAAAGAGCTAGGGAAGGTAATACATATATTAATAGCGAGCGCGGCTATAAACGCACGATTGCTAGGCGAGCCGGTAAGCAAATGGAACCAACGGATATTTTGCTCGTTGGTACGGATAAAAAGCATACCGAAAACTGAAGGAAAGACGACCGCTTAAACGGCAGGTTGAGCGGGTACAAAAGCTATCGTGCGAGCCGAAAAAGAAAAAGCCTAAAAAAGGTGGTGAAACCTTTAACTAATAGTTGAAAGGAAAAGAAAGTTTAAAAGTTGCGCGATAAAAGGTCGCGCGATCGGAAAAAACGAGTTTGTGGTTATGGTTGTAGTTGTTGTGGTTATATCGTACGGAAAGAAAAGATCAAAAAGGAGGAAAGGAAAGGACGCCTTTTATCCCTACGAATGGGGAAGGAAGGTGGGCTTCGCACAAAGCAAGCAACTGCTTTTTATGTAAAGCTATTCACAGCTTAACCAAAAAAGCCAACGCACACCTTTAACTACTTTAGCACAACTTCCTACCCACACAACCATCCTAATACAATCACCCGATCCACCGGAGGCTTTATACGGACCCCAGGTGGATTCCTTTCAAAGCCACTACCCTAAAAAACCCGCTTTTTCCCAAGCCATTAATACAATTACCGTACAACGCCTACACTAAATCACTTAAAAACACCAGTTACCTCCATTGCGTTTCCTTTGTACCACAAAAGCACGCGGAGTCACCTTAGCAGAAGGTGACCTAACTATTCCAACTAATTTTGGGAAGGGGACGTGCGACTATAAAAAAAAAACTGCCAGTGTTAGAAGGGCAATAAAAGGTCGCACGATAGGTAAAAGCACGGGCAAGGGGAATCCCTAATAACTAGGGACTCCGGGACTAAAAGGCCCCGCCTCTTTAACACGGAGGGACCGGCAATGGGGATCACCGGTCATAAACGGTAATCACGGGTCATGCACGGAGGCGGTGCAAGTCGCAAGTCAGGCCCGGCACCGGGATTGGCTTTGGACGACCGCACCCCGCGGCTTCCGTGATTGGGATATATGTATCTAGAGGGCTCGCACGAGGAGCCCTTCCGTTATTTCTAGAAGACAGACGACTTTGGATACACAAAATATACCAAAGCCTTTTCACCCCAACCGGCTGATATCGATATCGGCGTGCCACGAACAACCGACCTTAAAAACGACAAAAAAAAAGCGCTGCAATTGGCTAAATAATATATCGAAATCAAGGATATGGAAACGCCAAACGACATAAATAACTAAATAAATACACTAATAAACTAACTAACCCAAATCGCCAACGAGCTAGCACCGAAACGAAAAGCTATAATAAATTTTAAGCTAATACCGTATTAAAACTTAACGTTTACGAAATTAGTTAAAAAAATAAAGCGGTACCAACGCGCACACATACGGTTAAAAATATAAAAAAGTTACGAAGAATTGAAAGCAGCCGATAAAGCCTTTATTAGGGAAAAAAGGAAAGCTTTTAACGCACATTGGAGGGAGTTTATTAAAAAGGCGTTAAAGGAACAAGATTTCGAGCCTGTTTTTTGGAACATCGAACGATGGGCGAAATTACGGAGCTATAAAAAACGGGATCCAACCAGGTTACCGGACCTAAACCGGTTTAAAGAAGGAAACTAAAGGCTAGCGAACTCCCACGCTAATAAAGCTATAGTTTTAGCAGCCAAATTTTACCCCAACCCGGAAGCGGACCTGATAAACGTCGGTAATACCACGTTCGAAAATTATACTTTTATTAACCCATTTTTAATTAACGTGGTTTACAAGTAAGTGGGACACACAAGCGAGTGGGACACGCCACCCCGACCTTTGGACAATTAATTCGCATGCCAACCCAACAACGCCAGAAATCCATTCAAACTACTCGGAACTATATACATCGGACATTTCTACTTCTTCCTAACAGGTGCGCGCATTATGTCCGGTTTTGCCGCACGTACCACATCGCCGACAAGTCGTCGTCGCCCTCCTTTCCTAACCCCTATAGTCGCGCATTTCTTACTGTAGCTATCCATCCAGCTCCTTCTAATCCAAAACATCTCGTACCTTTTCGATGGTAAATGACCTTCCAAATCGGACACGTGTTTTTTTGGCCCTCCGGCGTTTGTTTAATGCTTCGTTCGCCTTTCTAAGCGTGGACACCTCGGTTCGAAAAAGGGCCACCTTATACATTATTGCTTTCGCCCCTTTTGCAATTTGGTCCACAGCCGTATGAATAGGAGTTGGAAAGCTGCCCTAGTAATTAAAGATCCGAGTTTTAATGTATTCGGATTGCGAAGTTGCTTCCCTAACTATCCGGGGCGTTTTGGAGGTCCAAAGCTCGGGGTCGTTCAAAGGCGTCCTTAAAGGAGTTGGAATCCGTAGCCTTACATCCAGCTTTTCCAAAACCGAATCCGGATTGAAAGGAGCAAGGCCAGCCCCTCGAAAGCCTCCTCGGATGTTTCCTTCAGTCATAAAGTCAAAAAATGCCGTTTTAAACGCCGAAAGGAACTCGACTTTAGTTACGTAGCTAACGTGTAACTTCATCAAGCCTTCGATTTATCGACCGTACGCCTTTTTTAACGGGCTAAAGCACCCAACGTCAAGCGGCTAAAGGAAGTGAAACGAATACGGAAGCATGCAAAGCGTAATAATGTTATATTCTTGGCAATAAAGCTCAAAATCCGTCGAATAGTGGCTTTCGTAGCCGTCCAGCACTAACAAACGATGGGACCCCGTAAAACGAGCTGCAATGTGTTTATCGAAATGCCGGATCCATTCCAGGCCGAGCTCGTTCGTAGTCCACCTATTAGCGCTCGTTGCGATAACCTAATTGCGTAGAAGGTCGGTTTCCGAGTACCAATTGGCCAGGTGGTACTGCCCTTTAACGATAATAAAAGGAAGGACCGCCCAACCGCAACAGTTAACCCCTTAAATAACTATAGCCCATTCCCGGTTGCCAGGCTGGACCAGCTTTGCTTTACCTCGCCCTTCCAATATTGTAATAACCATAACGGCGGCGATCATGCCCATAAGGAAGCCGGTTTCGTCGAAATTGTAAATATCGTCATCCTAAATGCCATATTTGGCCACAATGTTCCGCACAAAGTCGAACCACGCAAAAACAAGCTTAGGATCTTCGCATTTGGCCCTTTGGTAGTGTCACACGGAAGAACCCGTGGACCTAACTAGTCGGCATCACGAGTCGGCCTCACGGAGGGTCGAAGACCCGCATAGGCGGTCAACGGCCCTAAGGCCAAGCGGTGAAGGTCGGAAGGCAGTGTGAATCATGTACTCGATACTTCGCACGGATCACAAAGGGTCTATATAAACCCTGCCATCTCCTATGTCCTTCACGAAAGATTCCTTCCTCCTCAAGCATCTTTTGAGCCCATAGAAAGATTATCTGCAATCTAGAGATTCTTTCTCCAAGCCGTCTTTAACCCCTTGTTACAAATAATCTTTCTACGCTCTGCCCCCTAACGGAAGCCTCACTATCTTTCCTCCTAAGCTCTGGAGAGGCCCTGTCAGTCGGTACCCCCAAGCCCCAACTGTTGCCTTCTTTAGCGAATAAAACCCTGGGGCTACACCACAGACACTTGACTGTCACCGGTGTTCTCGAACGGGTGAAAGCGAGAAGAATATACAAGAGGGTCGTTTCACCCTCTTAGTCGCCCTGGCGAAATCACGGGACTCCAAAAGAGGCCGGAAATTCTCCCTTATACCCTTGGGATTTTACTCTGCCCAGGAATACAGGGAACCGGACCCCCTCATCTCGTCTGCAACGACATCTCCTTCCCTACCAAGCGACTTTGGCATGCCGGCTGTGGAATCCCCTTCTTTGCCTAGCGATTCCGGTATGCCTGCCGATACCATACCGGCCCAATCTGAAAAAGCGGCCGGAAAAGCCCCCGAAGGCCCCTCCCGGTCTGCACCGAGAGAACGTCAAGATACACCTATGCTCGACGATCAAGGGGCACTTATCCTATATTCGGCACCCCCCTTCGACATGGCCCTCGAACAACAAGCCCTTATATCCGTGGGACGCCTTCAAAACCCCCCGGGCTGGATGACCGAAATCCAGCGGGAATTCATCAGTACGCACGAAGCAATTTCGGCCCTATCCCGAGGTGTGAGCCAGGAAATCCTCGCCGATCGGGAACAAATCCGCGAAATTAGGACCCATTACGACCGCATTACCCACGCGTACCATACCGTCGTTTCTTTATATAAAGAAGGCCTAATCGCTTCCGCCGATCAACAAAAGGCATTCCGGCAACGGATTGTCGGAAAAAGCCAGGCATTTGCACAATAAGTTTGGGCCACGGTCGCCACTTTGGCCGAAGAGCAACAAACCCGTTCGGAGGCCCTAATTCAGCTCCGGGACGTTACTCGGGCCCAACAAAACCACTTGCAGGACCTACAAGCACGACTTTCCACCTTCGAGGAGGGAGTTACTAACTGGGCCGTCAATAAGGATGCCCAAATCCAGGATCTCCTAACTAAGGAGCACGTATCGCCCGAAGCCCTCACTAATGCCGAACGGCGCATATTGGCCCAAACTCACCAGCTTGTTAAAGACGTTATACGGGAAAGCCGGCGACTTGCGGCATAAGGAAGGCGGCCTAGATCAGCTACGGTACTTTCGGCCCTCCAAAGGTCGTCCCTTCCACCGGGCTCCCGTCAAAGCACTCCGGAAAGGGGAGAACCCGTTCCTTCCACGGAGAAACCGCTACCCCAATCGGCGTTTAAAACGTCGGCATCATCACGCCAAGGTCTTCAGGACCCCCTATTATCCGATAACCTCCGACGGCAACAAGTTCGGGCTACTGCCTCCGCTGCCCAACAACAGTACAGGGCCGCAACGGCAGGTCCTAGGCACTCCGGAAGCCTCGGAGAACTTTTTCAGGGGCCTCCCCAGGGGCCACTTAACGAACCTCCCGAGCATATTGCTATTCCTTCGGAACCTTTAGAACCTTCGAACTCCTCCTCGGAAGACGATGCCCCCGAAAATAACGGACGGGCCTCCAAGGACCCCGATTTACGGGACCTCATCAAAGCCATCCAACAGGGAACTGCTCGCCCGCGTGGTCCGATCCCTACGGCCGTTATCAACCCAGTCCAGCTTAATAAGCCACCCAGTTACGACGGCAAGGACCTGGCCAAATTTAAACCATGGTGGCTTCGCGTTACCTCCTATATGGAGACCTACGTCGAAAGCTTTCCTAACGATACAGTTAAAATCAACTGGGTCGGGTCCTTACTTACGGAAAACGCACAAATTTGGCACCATCAACGCCTTCGGTCCCTTCGAAGCGCGCAGCTCGAAAACAACTGGCGGGCCTATTCGGCGGCCCTACAGGAACGCTTCCAGGACGCCACCGAACACCACCGCAACGCTAAAAAAATGCGGGAGCTTAAATACAAAGGAGATACCGTTCAGTACCTTACTAAGCTCCTTGACCTTAACGAAGCGGTCCAATGGTCCGGCGTTATGTTCAGGGAGCACATTTCCCGCACCCTTCCAAAGGAAATTACCAAATTGGTATATTCCCGTTGCGGAGGAGTCCCTGATACAAACGAAGAATTCCTCGCCGCAATCCAGGAAGCCGGCAAAATCCACGAGGTTATGCTCCAGGACCCTGGGCTAACCCCGAAGGATAAGGGAAAAGACGAGCCCGTTTCGACTTCGGAGCGCTCGAACGCGGGCCGTCGCCAAGGCAAGGGCTCCAAAGACAAAAGCCAAAATCCATCCTCAAGCTCCCGTTCCGGAAAGAAGGCCAACGATAAGGCCGACAAAAAAAGTAACGTTTGGACTACGACCAAACTGGCACTCGAAGGGGTCGAACAACGCGATATCGACGCACGAAAGTTGGCTAAAGCCGACTGCTGGCGCTGCGGAAGAGAAGGGCACCATACGTTGGAATGCTACGCTAAAAAGGACACCAACGGCAAGGAACTTCCTCTTGCACCTGCAAAAACGGCCGGTGCCAAATCCATCCTTAAACGCCCGGCAACGGACGAACAGGAGGAACAGCCACAGGCAAAAAGGGCCAAAATCGCCGGCCTCGCTTCGGAAGCCCCGAGCGAACCCCGAATCTTTAAATTATCGGATTCGGAATCGGACGACGACTGTTAACAACCATCGACCATCGCTGCCACCCGGACTAGAAGGCCCCTAACAAATAGGGAGCTCGCAAAGCCGATCCTCCGTATGTATATACGAGCGAAGGGATCGAAAGAGATACCTGTCCGGGTCCTTTTAAACGGAGGCAGCGATACGAAGGTCATGTCGGACAAAATAGCCAAGCAACTCCCGGGTCACCTGGTTAACAGAGCTATCCCTCGCGTGATAACCTCCTTTTCAGGGAAAATCGAACCAGAGGCCGGAAAGCAACTAGTTGTCGACGTTACCCTCCGGCACAAAACGCACTATTCTACGGAAACGTTCGAAGTTAGTCCTACGGATCCAGATTGCGACGTTATCCTACCCTTCGCATGGCAAAGGCAACACCCACCGTTGGGCTTATTGGATCGCGACCTTCGGGATATCCGGATGGATTCGGACAAATGCCGGAAGTGCAACAAGCCCCGGGCCCGAAAGCCGCCGGATTTACGGCCACCTGAAGGCTTACGCTTTCGGGAAAATATGAAAACAGTCGAGCCTGCGACTATTGCCGCTATTAAGTACGGGCATGGTATTCCTTCCCCTAAGGAAGTGGCCAAAGCAGATTCGGACGGCCTCGAATCGGTACCAAAGGAGTTTAGGGAATTCCTTCCTATTATGACGGAAGCGGCCGCTACACGCTTTCCCGATCATCAGCCCTGGGACCACGAAATTCACCTAAAGGAAGGAGCCCAATTAACCCATGGACCCCTATACCAAATGAGCCAAAAGGAGCTGGACGTTTTAAAGCCTTGGCTGGGAAAGCATATGCGAACCGGCAAAGTTAGGCCATGCAAAACTGCCAACAGTTCGCCCCTTATGTTCGCGCAAAAGAAAGACCCCCTTGATCCTTTAAGGGTAGTGGTCGACTATAGGGACGTTAACGCCAAAACGATCCCGATTCGGTGCCCCATCCCGCTTATTACGGAGCTCCAGGATCGACTTCGAAATGCCAAATGGATGACGAAGATCGACCTTAAAACCGGGTTTAACCTGATTCGAATGAAAGAAGGCCACGAGTGGCTTACAGCCTTTCGTTGCAAGTACGGAGTCTTCGAATTCACGGTTATGCCCATGGGCCTTATCAACGCCCCCGCCACCTTCCAAAGCATGATGAACCATATCTTTATGGACCTTATCGATGCCGGGCTCCTTGTATATTTGGATGACCTCCTGATATACGCCGAGACCAAGGAAAAACACGATAGCTTGGTGAAGGAGGTGCTTCGCCGCCTTACCAAGCATAACTTGGCCGTGGCCCCTCGCAAATGCGTTTGGGGGGTGCACGAAGTCGAATTCCTTGGTCACATAATAGGACCCGACGGCATCGCAATGTCCAAGGATAAAGTGGACGCCATTGTGCAATGGGAAGCCCCCAAATGCCTTAAGGATTCCCAATCCTTTATTGGCTTTGCCAACTTTTACAGGAGGTTTATTAAGGGGTTTTCTGAAATCGTCAGGCCTATAACGACGGCCAACGCCCTGCCAAAAAACCAATGGCGATGGACCCCCGAAATGGACCAGGCCTTCGAGGCTTTTAAAGTCGCTTTCGTTTCGCCTCCGATACTCCGGCATTTCGATCCGTTTCTCCCGGCGCAAGTCGAGGTAGACGCCTCGGACTTTGCCCTTGGAGGGGTGCTATCCCAAAGGGACCCCGAAACCAACAAACTGCACCCCGTTGCCTTCCATTCGCACAAAATGTCACCCGCCGAAATCAACTATGAAATCTACGATAAGGAACTTTTGGCGGTCGTTGACTGTTTCGCTAGGTGGAGGCATTACCTCGAAGGGGCAAAGCACCGGATAGAGGTTTATACGGATCACCGGAACCTCGAATATTTCCTAACGGCCAAAGTCCTTAATCGAAGGCAAGCTAGATGGGCATAACAGCTGGCTGGTTATTGGTTTATGATTAACTACCGGCCAGGAAAGCAAAATGAAAAGGCCGATGTGCTGTCGAGATTACCCCAGCACAAGCCTGAGAAAAGGGGGAGTAAGGATCAGCCGATTACGACGATCTTGCAAGAAAAACACTTCCCAGCAAGAATTTCGGCCTTGGAAGGCAACCTTCCTCGAATTCACCAATTCTTGGCATTGCGCTGTTAGTGCACCCTGCCAAGTTGCATACAATTCCTTAACACACGCCAATTAGCGACCCAACACCAACAATCACGCCCGCCAACGGCGCTGGCGACGGCAACATGCCGCTGCCATCAGCCCCCCCCTCGGCCAAAGGGGTAGCGCGCGCCCTCCTCGCCGGCTCGTCGGCCCGGAGGAACGCGTTATCGCCGCAATGGCCCCCCCGCGCGCCAGCGCATCCGAACACGCCGTCCCCGTTGCGGCCTCCGCAACACCCAACAGGGCCCGACCAGGGCCAGGAAGGCATCAACAACGGC